>PVKN010001946.1:0-46365 GCA_004027915.1 Capromys pilorides
AACTAAGAAAAAAAAATATGTATTTTTTTTCAGGACTGGGGATTGAACTCAGGCCCTTGCGCTTGCCAGGCAAGCACTTATTCTATTGAGCTATTTCCCCAGCCCCAAGAATTTTCTTTTTTTTTGTAGGACCGAGGTTCAAACTCATGACCTTGCGCTTGCCAGGCAGGCACTTGTGCCATGAAGCTATCTCCCCAGCGCCTCCTTTCTTAAAAAACTTTATTTATTTATGTTATGGTAGGCTCAGCCTGTCCTGGGGGTGGGGCTGGCCCAATATGTGGCGTCGGTGATTGAACCATGGTCCCTGTGGTTGCCTAAGCTTGTCTAAGCAGGCACTTTAGACCACTGAGCCATCTCACCTGCCCAAAAGTCTTACAGCAAACATATATTTTTCTTTGGGACACACGCAGCAGGCAGACAGTGGGAACCCATGTTCCCAGGTTCCTTAGGACTTCAGGGTATGGCTCTGAGGAGTTGTCTTGGATGGGGCAGCCAGGGTGACTCGCTGGGAGCCCCGCCCTGCACTGGAGTGTGAGAGCCGGCCATGCCTGAGCCATCTTGGTGGCCGCAGGAGCAGCAGGCTTTTAATTTAATTGAACCAAATGCCTTAGCGTGACAGCTCATCAGCCAGCTTTCATTATGTTCCTTTCTTTCCGTGTCACCACACCTCCATGAACGCCAGGTGCTTTTCCCCATTTTCACGTTTTGGGAATGTGTAGATGTGTGACTGTCACCCCTTACAGCCCAGTGGAGAACCAGGAAGGTGTCTCTCTTCACCACATCAGCCCCACTCTGAGAAGGATTCACATGGGCCGTGGGCTGTGGCAGCAGAGGCCTCGACATTTCCTGGGGTGGTTGTGGTAAAAGGGAGCCAAGTTTCCTACAGAACAGCATAGAGCGCTGTGTACGTGGGCACCAGCGTGTGGCTTTTCTCACTCATCTGGGGTCCAAGCCTCCATCTCATGTTTCTGGAAGGTTCCTGGGACAAGTGACTTCAGGAGGCCTGAATGTTTAAGGGCATCTCTGCCAGACCTTCCTCTGTGTGGACAGAGGAAGGTGCGTTTCCTCTCTGGGTGCCCTTGAGTGTGACATGAGGGACCAGACTGTGACAAGCGTTCTGTGTTGCTTCAGACCCTGCGGCCCCTGCACACCAGGCTCATCTCCCTCGCACCTTTGAGCCTCTGCTCTGTGTCAGTCTGCTGATCAGAAACCCCTGTGCAGGGGGCCAGGACTTGTGGGAAGGAGTCCACACTTGCCCGCTGGCTTCCTGGACCCAGAAAAGACTGAGGCTGGAGGATGAAGTCAGCCTTTGTTCGCCTCCCCTCAGTCCTGTACCTGGGAGGACCAGGGAGTCAGTGGCCAGTTGTAGGCTGCTGCCCGATTACAGGAGCTGATCGAAAGCCGTCCCCTCAGGCCCCTCAGGGGCCTGCTCCCCCCACCCCTGCATCCCTGTGTCCCTACCCGAGCTAGCTCCTCTCCTGAGCAAGTTGCTTCCCCTCTCTGGGCCTCAGCTTCTAGTCTGTGAGACCAGAGAGCTGGGTCGGCCTGCTGCACACACCTAGCTGCTCCTGTCTGCCTGGCCCATGCGTAAGGCTGGGATTTCTGAGGTGCAGCTGATGTCACACTGGGAGACAGGGTGTGCCTGTTGTGTCCACACCTGTGTGGGGGAAGGCAGCGAAACGAGCCAGGAGGCAGGGCTCCGCCTTTGGACCTGTGACCTTGGTAGCAGGATGCTTTGAAGAATTGGCTCTCCTCCAGGCAAGGGGCCAGGCCCTACTGGGCAGGCTGGAGGTGGCTGCCCAGTTCAAGTGTGACTACCTGAGGGCTAGTGCTGTCTGAGGGTAACTTCAGAGTCCTCGTGTGACTTGTTATTTCCTTCCCGGGGTGATAGTTTGGCCTCTAGAATCAGAGCTGGTCCCTGGGATGAGTCTGGTAAGGTCCACAGCCCCTGGCCAGGGCGTGATTCTAAAGGGGGTCTGAAGTCTTCCTCACAGGGCCCCTCAGGCCTGCAGTGGCCGGGAGTCCCCACCTTTGCCCTTGGCGCTTGTGGGAATTCCAGTTTACAGACCAAGCCATGGAAAGACTTCGTGACAGAAGCCATCCATCTCTGCATTTCAGATTTATTTTATTTTGTTTCTTCAGCCTGAGCGCCTGCTCTGCTGTGAGCTCATCTGTCTAATCAGCTCATCGGCGGTTGAAGGAGGGCCGGTGTCCCCTTGATCCGTGGGGTTTATGTGCATAATTCCCTTTAATTCATCTCAGGCAGTGTTGGGAGAGCCTTGGTTGAGAATGATTTTCAAAGTCTCTCTCTGGAGTTCAAAGATGCCTCTCTCCAGCTGGACCAGGAAATTAGGGGAGCAGTTTGCCAGGAGGGCTGCAAGGTGCGGCTGCTCCCAGGTCCTCCCAGGGTGGCGGTGGCCTGTCCTCCCCTGCACCCCTGCACCTTGGAGGTGTGGCCGTGGCCTGGTGTCCCGAGCAGCTCCTTCCCACGGGGCCGCCCCGTGGCCACCCAAGCCCTGTCCTCCGCAACCTGAGCTGATAGGTCCTTTGTGGAGGGCCTGGGGCCAGCTCCACTCTGGCGCTGACAGAATCTCCACTCCTGATCATGTCTCCACACTTGATTTGCCTGCATGATGGATGCGGTTTCTGCATTGCGACCATCAGTCATTTTCTGGTGTGATCTATGTGGCTCAGCTTGAATCGAATCAGCCCCTATATGATCGTGACAGTTTATTTGGTAAGAAAATGAAGTGAGATGTGTCGGTGAAAGTGTCGGGTGCTGAGGCCCCGTTGCGGGCTCATCCCGCCCCCCTCCTGCTTGCTGCTCCCGGCCGTCTGCCCTCTGAGCCCAGGGCCTTCACAGTGACCTATGTTTCCAGCCCTTTTTATTTTTTATTTTGAGACAGGGTCTTGGTAAGTCACTAAATTACCTAGGCTGGGCTCTAATTTGCCATCCTCCCACCTCAGCCTCCCCAAGTGTTTGAATTATGGACCCGTGCCACAGCACCTGGAGAGCTTCTTGGTCTCCATACACAGGGCTGTAGAGCACATATAGGAGTGTTCAGGAGTGTTACAGCTCCCGCCTGGAGGCTAGCGGCACGGAGGACATCAGGACTTTTTCTTCCACACATAGTCATGAGGGGGCAGAACAGGTGGGCTAAGCCTGAGCATCTGGGCAGCTGGGGGCCACCTGGCCTGCTTTGCCCACATGTGACCACAGCTGCTCGTGGCCCTCCCAGGCCCACCCTGTACTTCAGCGTGTTGCTTCCAGCTGCAGTGGTGGTGGCGCAGGTCTCGGCCCCTGCAGCCTGAGGAGCATCATGGGAAAGGTCAGGCTGTGGTGCAGGGTCGCGGGGCAAAGCTCGTCCTCGGCGGGTGCAGCTCCTCTGCCTGCTCTGCTCCCCGGCCTTGGCCAGCTGCTTCTGCAGCTTCCGGAGGAGAGCTGTGGGGCCCTGAAAGTCCCCTGGGGCAGGGCTGTTGTTTGGAGGAGCAGCTCCCAGAGGTCCCCAGGGTGCTGCTCTTGGGAGGCAGGGCTTGGTGGGAAGTCCTGAGGTCATTTTGGGGTGCAGCCTTGGAGGGGATGATGGGCCTGGGCCTGTCTTCTGTCTCTGATAAATGCAGTTTCTGCTTCAAGACCATCATCATTTCTTTTTTTTTTCCTGGAACCGGGGATTGAACTCAGGTCCTTGAGTTTGCCAGGCAAGCGCTTATTCTACTGAGCCGCCCCACCCACCCATCATCATTTCTGGTGAGATCTGTGCAGCCCTGCATGAATGGAGTCAGCTTCTGCTTTATTATCTGCTCCGAAAATGGCTCATGGAGTGAAGACGTTACTGTGGACCCTTCCTGCTAGGATGTGCTGCCCGGACCAGAGGCCTGGAGCGACAGGGCCATCGGATCAAGGACTGGCACCTCCAGAACTGTGAGCCGGGCAAAGCTTTCTCTTTATAAGTTTGTTTTGTATTTTAAGGAAGGGTCTACAGGGTGTTCAGGGTCTCACTACTAGATTGAACTCTTAGTGATCAGCCTGTTTACAGCCTCCCAAGAGCTGGGATTACAGGCATGTGCCACCATGCCCAGTCTCAATTGCAGTCTCAGTGCGATCCTGCTCCCGGGATGGGGCTGGCACGGCATGCCCAGGGATCGGACTCCTGATTCTTTGTAAGTTGATTGCCTCTGGTGTTTCATGCTGGTGCCAGGGAGCTGATTCCGGCAGTGTTTCAGCTGGGTGTCGGCGCTGGCCTGCCCCTGCCTCAATCTTGGCAGAGTGAGGGCGGGACTTCCCAAACTGTATTCTCTGCAACCGCACTGTCCAATATTGTAGCTACTGACCATATATGGTTATGTAAATTATACAATTAATTAAAAAGAAATAAAATGAAAGGTTCAGCTCTTGGATGAAAAAGGCAAGATCATGCAAACATTAATCAGCAGAAAGCAGGGCTGGCTGTGTCGCTATCAGATGAAAGTGGAACAAAGAAAATTGCCAGGGATGGAGAAGGATGATTTGTGACGGCGAAAGGGTCAGACCAGTGAGAAGCCACAGCGGGCTTAAGTATCTGTGCACCAGACCCCAGAGCCACAGGTTACACGCAGCCAAAATTCAGTCATCTGTTGACACAGCCACACCTGGGCAGTGGCTCCTGTACCAGACACAGAACCTAGAGGAGCTTTTCCTCCATCACAGAAAACTCTCTGGGGCTCCGCTGCTCCGGAAGGTGAGTTCCACAGGGGCAGAAACCTGACCATTCTAGTCCCTGCCATAGCCTCACCGTCTAGAAGCGCCCCCTGCATATATAGCAGGTGCTCGGGATTTGGAGATGCGAGGTGTTCGTAGTGCAGGTCCGGCCACCGTCCTCCTGTGTGACCTTGGACACGGCATTTCTCCTTTCTGGGTCCCTCTGTCTGTAATTGGCCTGGTCGCCAGGATCCCTATCAGCTTTAATGAGCTGTGCTCTTGAATATCAGGTTGGCTGATTTCATTTATTGTGCTTACAGGGAGGGGTCTGAGGCGTGGGTAGGATGAGGTGGTGCACTTGATTTTGTAGGTCTCTGTGAGGGGCGGGTGGCATCCCCAGGGGGCAGTGCTTGGGGCCTGCTCTTTCTGTTCCTCCTTTGGCTACTGTGTCCCAGCACCAGCCTTCAGCCTGGGAAGCTGGCAAGGGGCATGGGAGCCCTTCCCTTTCAGTTCCCTGAATCCCTTAGTTTTCGTAGAAAACGAGTTTCTCTCTTTTTTGGTCATTTGGGACATGGCCTTGCAATGTAGCCCGGGCTGGCCTCAACTCAGCAATCCTCCTGCCTCAGCCTCTGCATGCTAGGACTGTAGGTGTGCGCCACCACGTCCGGCTGTGGACTCTTCCTGTAGCTTGCTTGCAGAGCCTCAGCTTGAGTCCATCAGGGCTGAGGGGGAGGCCCTGGCAGCCAGACTCTCCTGGCTTCTGCCCCAGCGCTCTGTCAGCAAGTGACAAGGGACCAGGGGACAGGCCCTGTGGGCTGTGGTGGTGGAGGATGTGCCTTTCTGTGAGGTGGGAAAGAGGAGAAACAGCACTGACTTCCCTTCAGTCCGGGTTCTGGCCGAGCCGGGTTCCCTGGCCTGGCCCTGGGCACTGAGGGCTGAGTTTGGGGCTGCGGGGAGGAGGCGCTTCCTCTCCTCCTGTCCTTCCCCCTTTGCAGCTAGCGCCCTTGGGACACACCCGGCCTCTGTGGCTGTGCGGGACAACAGCATCCTTGCTCCCGATGCATCACTGATTGTCCCTTGCCCACCCCGGTCCCTCCTTTGCCCTTCTCAGGTCTCTTGCTATCTGCCTTAAAGGTTTTTGTGTGGAATCCCGGGGCCTCTGAGAGTCTCCCAGAGGCTGCAGGTGTGTGAGTGATGGGGTCCCGGACCAAAGAGGGGGGGTGTTTCTCTGACTTCCTTGGCAGGGGGAGCCCTAGAGAGAGTGACATGGGGGTGTCCTCATGGTACTTTGGATACCCCCAGAGGCCTCTGGGCTTCTTCCTCCTAGACCATGTGAGTCACAAGGGTGCCGTACCCGGGATTGTTGTCAAAATGCTCAACAATATGTTAGGCGCTGACCAATCAGAACATGGTGCCAAGTAACCAGAGCAGGCACCGCAGTGACAGCCACAGGGCCAGGCTCCTGCCACAGTTTCCACTTTGCCTTCCTTCTATAGACTGGACCCTCTTGGGCCTGGGCAGCCTGCTCCCGGGCTGGCCCAACTATGAAGGTCATAAGAAGGCATGGCCCAGGACATGTGCAGAGGTCACAGCCAGAAGCTTCCTCGGCATCCCCCGGCCTCCCTGGGCTCCAGAGCCCGAGGATCATGTTAAGCAGAGTGAAAACCCAGACTGGTAGGACCTCAGAGGGTGACAGCCAGGGTGACCTGTCTTCTCTGCCTTTAGCTTACATTGCTGCTGCCCCAGAGAGGCTCTGGGCCTCTAGGTAGCAGCATCTGACACGCATGTTCTCTGTTAAGCTTTATGGTGGGTCCTGGGGGGAGCAGGGGGCAGGAAAAGGAAGAGGGGGAGAGGACCAGGGAAGGAGGGTGAGAAAGGGCTGGGGACATGGGGCCACACCTCCAAAGCTGAGTGCTCTCTACAGGACTTGCTGCAGAGCCAGAGTGGCCATTGGATTGCTGCACCTAGGAGGAAAGGAGAGCCTGCCCGCTGGTGCAGAGGTGCAGGGGGCTGGGGCCCTATCGCCCAGGAAGTCGGGTGCTGTGGCTGAGACAGACAGAGCCACACTGTGCTCCTCCTGGGCGTGCATTGCTGGCTGCTGGGGGCCCTCGGCTTCCTGAGGTACAGCTGGGAATAAGAATAGCTAGTTCTTCTCCTTCTCCTTCTCCTTCTCCTTCTTCTCCTTCTCCTCCCCCCGCCCACCGCCGCCAGCTCCTCCTCCTTTTGTGAAACCGAGGATTAAATGCAGGCCCTTGTGCCTGCTTGCCAGGCAAGTGCTTATTCTACTGAGCTATCTCTCCAGCCCCTCTTTATTTCTTTTTGTGAATTCAAGATTCAAGATACTGTCTAGTGTCCTCTCATCTTAACTTGGAAAAACTCCCATAACATTTTTTTATAGGGGCATGGGTTTCAGGTTTTGTCTGTTGGATTTTTTAGTTCTTTTAGTTTTTATTTTTTTGTGTGCAGGATCTAACTACGCAGCTCGGACTCATAGTGATCCTCCTATTTCCTGTCTCCCGGGTGCTGAGATTACAGGCACACACCACTGTGCCCAGACCCCATCCCGGGCTCAGCGCACTTGAGAATGGGGCCCGCACGGCAGGTGGGGCCAGGAACCGAACCCTGGGCCCTGTGCTTTCCTAAGCAAGTGCTTAGTCCACTGAGCTATACCACTGGCCCTAGTTCCTTTACTTGTGAAGGATAGTTTTGCTGGATATAGAATTCCTGTCCAATAAACTTTTTTCTTTTAGTACTTTGAATTTATCATTCCACACCTACTGGGCTGCACAGGTTCAGATGAGAGAACAGCTGTTTATCTCAATGAGATTCCTCATTGTGCTGTAAATTCTCTCTCCCAGCTGCGTGTGGTGGCTCAGACCTGGAATACCAGCATTCAGGAGGCTGAGGCAGGAGGACTCTGATGAGTTTGAGGCCAGTCTGGGCTCCATAGTGAGTTCAAGGCCAGCCTGAACTACATAGTGAGATTCTGTTTCAAACAAGAAAGTAAATGCTCTCTCTCTCTCTCTCTCTCTCTCTCTCTCTCTCTCTCTCTCTCTCCCCCCTCCTCCTGTGTTCACCCTCTCTTCCTCCCTCCCTCCCATCCCTTGTCCTCCTTTCTCAGTACTGGGGATTGAACTTTGCGTTGAACTACATCCATGGCCCTTTTTATTTTTCAAGACAGAGTCTTGCTAAGTCACTGAGTTGCCCAGACTAGACTCGAACTTGCCATCCTCCTGCTTCACCCTCCCAGAGTGCTGAGATTCGGGGTGTGCTCAGGTTTCTTCTCCTGCATCTTTCTGGATTCTCTTGACTGCTGTCACTCAGCGGTTTGATCATGAGGTGTCTAGGTGTGGATTTGTCTGAGGTTCTCAGACTTGGAGGCTGTCAGGTGTGCAGATTAAAGTTTTACATTAAATTTGGGGGGTTTTTGGCTGTGGTTTCTCCATAGTCTCTACATTTTTTTACTTCTCGTGTTTCCTGTGTGCATGTTGGTGAGCTTTGCGGGGCATCGCTGGCTCTGTCATTCTTTATTCTTTTTGTTGTTGTTCTATTCCGAGTAGAGAATCTCAAGTGACCCTTCCATCTTTGGGCCCACTGGCTCTTCTCCTGTCCTCTCAGCCCTGCTAGGGAATGTTCTACTCCCTTTGTGGGCCAAAGATTAACCCAGGGCCTCCTGCGTGTTGAGCCGCTGTCTGCGGCTGAGCCGGACCCACCTGTGCTTCTAAGCTAGAAGAACCCTTTTTAACTTCCCAATTTCTGTGTAATTCATCCATCCTTCCTTCCTTCTTTCCTTCCTTCCTTCCTTCCTTCCTTCCTTCCTTCCTTCCTTCCTTCCTTCCTTCCTTCCTTTTTGTCTCTTTGAGACAGGGTCTTGCTATGCAGTTCAGGCTGGCCTTAAGCTCACTTCATAGCCCAGGCTGGTCTCAAACTCACACCAATCCTTTTGCCTCAGCCTCCCAAGTGCTGAGATTATTATAGGCATGTGCCACCATGCCCAGGCGTGTGTAATTCTGTCTTAAAAAATGGTTTCTGGGAGCTTTCAAGATTTATCTGGTTTTAGTTTTTAGGAGCTTGCTTATGTCTTAGGATGTATGTTTTGGGTTTATCTTGTTGGGAGTTCCCTCTTGAATCTGTAGATGTCTCTTTCTGGCTAAATTGGAAGTTTTCATCCATTATTTCTTTGAATTCTTTTTCAACTCTGTGTTCTTTCTCCTCTTGTCTTTTCTCTTTCTCTTTACTTTCTGATGACACAGGACCGAGCTTTTTGCGACAGCCCCAGGCCCCTGAGACTGTTGGTGAAGCCTGTCTTCTGTCTGTTGTTCAGATCCAGTAGCTTTTATTGTTCCATTGTCCAGTCTTCTGGCTCCTGTTTTCTTTTTTCTTTTGCCATTGAGTTTACCCACTGAATTTGTTTATTTCATAAGTTATCTTTCTCAATTCCATTCTGTTTTGAGACAGAGTGTCTCTCTGCAGTGCAGGCTGGCCTTGAACTCACTATGGAGCTCAGACTGGCCTCAAGCTCACGGTGATCGTCCTGCCTCAGCCTCCTGGCTGCAGAGATGACAGGTGTGCAGCCCCACTCCTGGTGAGGATGGTTTTATTACCCCCACTTTATGGATAACAAGTGCTAGAAACTCCAAGAAAATAGGCAGGTCGGAGGGGCAGCAGTGGCCTTGAACCTGGGCTTCCTGATTTTGGCATGCGGCCCTCTGTGTCTGGAAGTTGCCATGCAGCTCGGGCCTGGGCTGGCCCCTGGCACCCAAGGCCGGGAAATGCACTGTGCCTTCCCCCTCCAGAGACAAGCTTTGGTTTTAGTTCAAGTTTTTGTTATGAAACCTTCAAAGACACAGCAAGGTGGAAAAAATAGCAGGCTGAGCCCCCTCGGCCCCTTCCTGATTCCAGTCACTGCTCACATTGTCCCCACTGGCTTCGTCTATTATCTTTTTTTTTTATAGAACCATTTTAAAGTAAATTGTGCGAGCAGACATCTGCGAAACATAAACACATTTTCCTACATAATCACTAGAATGTTACAACGAGTAACAGAATTAATAATTGCTTAATGTCTCCTAATACTTAGTTTATATTAAAATTTTCTGTATTGTCCCCAAATGTCTCTTTAGTTGTTTTTCCCCCCTCTAAACTAAGCTTCAATTAAGGCCGTGCATTGTTGCATCCATTGTTTGGTCTCTTTGTATTATTTAACCCGGCCCGATTGTTTTGGACTTTTGAAGACTCTTGTTTCAGTTCATCTATGCGGGGTGTGAAGGAGGAGTGAGGTAGTTGGGGTCCGAGCTGGCACTGCCTGACTCAGTTTCCCTCTGGGCCCTCAGGTCAGAGTTCTCCTCGGGGGTCCTCTCCTTTTTGTAAGCTGACAAGTTCGGGTGTAAGAGTGCTGAGAGGTCGCCCTTATGTTTTCACAGGATGGCCTAGACCTAGCACCCCAGTTCCTACCTGGGGAGCCCAGAATGTGATTGTGTTCCCAAATGGAAGAATGGATGTCACTTCCAGAGAAACCAGACAGGTGGTAGTGGTAGGGGGGCACTGGCTGGCTTCGGGGTAGCTCAGGGCTGAGGTCTGTGAGGAAAGTTCCAGAAGCCCTCAACAGGCTGTGTGCCTGGAGGCTGAGTGGAGGCTGAGCATCGGCTGGACCAGCCCAGGCCTGGCTTCTCTCCAGCCAGAGCCCTGCGGCTGCCAGAGGCCTCCTCACTGCCATAGGCCCTGGAGGGGGAAGGACCAGGCTGTAAGGCAGGGCGAGGGGGACATCTCTCCTGCCCTCTTCACACATGCTCTTCATGTTGGCAGCCTTCATGCCAGCTGTGCTGGGCTCCCTTCCCTGGCAGGACATCCACCTCAGGGAAGAGTACAGTGCAGTCTTGTGTGCCACTCTGTCCTGAAGGAAGTTCAGTCACAGGAACCAAGGAAGGTTCTAGAAGCGGAGGGAGTTCCTCAAAATTCTGTATGGAGCAGGCAGTGGGGTCTGCTGTGGCGTTGTTGCTCAGAGAAACTGAAGGAAGGGAGGGCTGGGTGGTGGCATTTGGGGAGGCCCCACAGGGTGGCAGGACTGGTGCGGAGCGCTTGCCTAAGCCCTTGAGTGCTCAGCATCGTGAGCAGGGCATGGCGCCTGCGTGGGACTGTGTCTGCTGCCACAGAGGAAGTTCCGTGTGAAGATGTGGGGCCTAGAGGCGCAGGCCTGAGGGCGCCAGTGGCTGTTGGTGGTGTTGTGGGCGTGCACGCGTGCAGTGTGTGTGGTGAGCAGGCGCACACGTGTACAAGCAGGGCAGCTGAGTACACACGGCCTCTGTGAACGGCTGTGTACATGTGACAGTGCGCTGATGGGCTTTGCTTAGGCCTGGGGCTTTGGCCCAGCAAGGGGCCAGCAAGTGTCTCCCAGCCACCAGGTCAGGAGCCGGCGTAGAGGACAAACTCAGGGTCTGATGTATGGAGTCCCAGACTGGAGGTTTGAGGCAGAGGGAGATTAGGAAAATTCTCAGGGTGCTGGGTGAGATAGCACATACCTTAATCCCAGCTACTTGGGAAGCTGAGGCAGGAGGATTTAAATTCAAGACCAGCCTGGGTAACTTAAAGAGATTTTATATATATATATATATATATATATATATATATATATATATATAAAATATAATTTTTTATAATTTTTTCCTTTCAGTACCAGGGATTGAACTCAGGACCTTGTGCTTGCCACGCAAGCATTTATCCCACTGAGCTATCTCCCTGGCCCTAAAAATAATTTTTTAAGTGTATTTCATACAGGGTCTACAGCGTTTACAGGGTCTCACTATGTAGATGGTAGTGATCCTTCTGTTTTTGGCCTCCTAAGAGCTGAGATTACAGGTGTGCGCCACCACCCCCAGTCTCCATCTCCATCTCAGCACACCCTGGGGGCCGGGCCAGCCTGGCACGCCAAGGATCAAATCCTGGCTGGCTGCTGCGTCTCCTGAGCAGGCACTTTAGTCTGCTGAGCTATCTGGCCAGCCCTAAACATAAATTTTAAAATGAGTTTGAGTTGTAGTTCGTTGGTAGAGCACCCCTGAGTTCAATCCCCAGAACTTCCAGAAAGAAAGAAGAAAGAGAGGGAGGGAGGGAGGGAGGGCAACACGGAGGGCAGTAGACTGGAGGTGGATAGAGAGGAGGCCAGGGATGGAGATATTTCAGCAAAGGCATCTGCATTGTGTATATTCTCCATTGCTCTTCATAAGAAGTGGGTTTTTTTTGGCGGGACCAGGGTTCAAACTCATGACCTTACACTTGCCAGGCAGGCACTTGTGCCACAGAGCTATCTCCCCAGCCCCCATAAGAAATGTTTGAGAGCCGAGAATGGCACATGAGTGTGTAATCCCAGCACTCAGGAGGCTGAAGCAGGAGGATCACCATGCATTTGAGGCCAGCCTGGGCATAGTAAGTTCAAGTCCAGCCAGAATTACAGGCTGTCTCAAAACAAACAAACATTGGAGAAAAGCTTTGGGCTGTACTCCAATAGGCGTAAGTTTATTTTATTTTATTTTTTTTGTGTATTTGGTATAGGGTCTCACTACACAGCTTGGACTTATGGTGAGCCTCCTGTTTTAAGCCTCCCCAGCACTGGGATTATAGGTGTGCACTACCATGCCCACTGGTGGGGCCAGCCAGCCTGTGGTGCTGGAGATCGAATCCAGGTCCCTGCGCTTGCCTAAGCAGGTGCTTAGTCTGCTGAGCTATCTCACTAATCCCGATGTAACTTTATTAATAAAGTACCCATATACGTTCCTTATCCATACTCATAAAGTTAATAAAAATAACTTTCTCTTTTTAAGGAAAGTCATACACATAGCTGATATAATTTTTCCACTGCCTGCCTTGAGTTCAACTCACAGATCTTGGGGACCCCTGCTCTGTGGGGAGAAAGAGGGTACAGGCTGCCAGGGCCAGACCTTTCAGGAGGGCATTTGGGTAGAAAGAGGCCTGACTGGGTTAGGGGTGCAACCGGTGGTGACCCTGCAGGTGATTGTTTAATATTTTATGTGTGATTTGAAAGTTGGCATTTGGTGACTTGAGTGTTCGGGGCCTCTGGCTTCTCATGCAGGGGTGCGTTTGGTGGTGATTCTCAGCCTGGCATCCCTTTAAGAAGTATGTATATTCAAAGAAAAAGAGAGTCCTACACCTCTACTATGGAACATTTATCTGTGTTAAGAGACCATTTTTTTCCCCTCAGCTTTTATCCAAAATGCTGTCACGTTCAAATGGTAGGTAGTTTTCACGCTCTTCAGAAGCCCTTGACTGGTTTTGATTAATTTAAAGTTGGAAAAAGCACTTTCATTATTTCTTGACAAATGTAGCTTGTTCTGCGGGTGGGATTTCTTGGTGCCTGGGAAAGGGGTACAGCCGGGAGGCTCCTTATTGGGGGAACTTGCTCCGACCTCTGGGACCCCTGCTGGGGCGTGACAAGGCCAAGGACAGAGCGACTTTGGAGTGGGCATGGATGAGGGCGGAGGCTTCAAAATGCCAGCAGAGACTGAAGGTGAGGGAATCTTCATTTGTGGAAGCTGGAGATGCGTCTTTAATGTCCCATGGGATGTCACAAGCTCTGGGTGCTGGAGTCTGACCTCCGTGCATTGGAGATCTTACCTGGTGTTGGCGTCAGTGATAATTTTTTTTTTTCTTGGCCGCAGGATTGAAGCTTGGGGCCTTGCACTTGCCAGGCAGGTGCTGTGCTGCTGAGCTATATCCCCAGCCCCTATAATTTTAAGAGTACAAGTCATCAGGTAACGGAAGTGGCACAGCAGAAGTCTCTTAAGTACAGAACTGGCTGCCTTGCATCCCCAGAGGCAGCTCTTTTGTCACACAGCTTACAGAAGGAACAAAAGGAAAGTGGAACTGTGTTGCCTGAGTTCAGGATTTTCCATCTTTATTCACCATAAGCCATCCTTGATGTTGGCTGGATACACCTGCTAAGAACCTCCGGCGGATAAGGACCAAGCCTTGGCCAACAGCATTGTCACCTCCAGAGCTCGGCCTTGAGCCCGCTTACCGGGCCTTCTGAGCAGCCAGCTCCCTTTTTCCCCCAAGGGACCCCAGACCCCATCACATTTTAACTGAGACCTCTGCACACTGTGTGTTCCGCCCACAGGTAGTGCTTTCTTGCTTCTGTCACCGGAGTTCTTGGTTGCTTGTTGGTGGGGGAAAGTCACAAAATAGCCAGTGTTTCCCTCTACTACTCTGTGCAGCTGGGTTGTGAGGCTGAGGCAGGAGGATCCCCATGAGGTCGAGGCCAGCCCGTACAACATAGAGAGACCACATCTCAAAATCAAACAGAACACCCAGCCTCCAACAAAAGCTGTCTGCACCTAGGTGGTTGTGAGCTGTAAAACGCAGCTTTCTCACAGACCTCTCCCAACCTGCATGCAAGCACTTGCCCGTGCTCCGATCCTTAGCGTAGGCGCGCCCAGCCGGCGTCTCCTGCCTTCCCAGCACCGCTTCTCCCCCACGTTCTGGCTCCGTTGGCCTTCATGCAGCGCACCGCCGAGGACTCTGTCCCGCCTGCCGAGGGCCCTCGGCACTGGGCGCAGCAGCCTGCAGAGGCCTCCTGCTGCCTGGCCTTCGTGGACTGGCCCTGGCTGAGCTGCAGGTCCTGCCTCTCCGCTCAGCCCCCCTTCTCCCCACATCCTCCTCCTGCCCCTGCTGTGGTGACCACGCCAGCTCTGAGCACCCTTACACAGGCGCGACCTGGAAGAACCTCCCTGCGGCCTATTTCACGGAGCTCTTGCTTTCTGACACTGAAGTGACCTCCTAGAGAGGTCATTGATTCCAATGAAGGAGTACAGGGGAGGCAACACGAGTGTGGTCCTCCTAGGCCCTGGGGACAGCAGCAATGGAGGGATGGTCCGCTGTGTCATTGCCTGGATGACTCTCCTGAGATGCTCCTTAGGAGTCCTGGTGAAACCAAGGACAAGCCTGCAGCCAGGTGTCCTTTTGGGCTCTTTGCAGGGACAAGAGTAGGGGATGGAGTTCAAGAAGCCACATGGGCTGTGGGTGACAGTGTTCCACACAGGGGAAAGTGCCTGCAGTGCTGACATGAAGCCATCGAGCTGGGCTTTGTCCCTCAGCCACACAGGGCTGAACTGGGCCTCCAGGGGCTTTCAGTAAAGCCAGCGCCTTCCTCCTGTGGATGGTCACCCCTAGTGGACAGCAGTGGGATGGATGCAGCACGCACAGAGGGCCCCTGGGGCCCTGGACCGGGCGTGCAGGGCGCCTGTGGGGTTCCCACCAGTGCAAGGGCTTGGTTGGTGTGACATGCTTGGGGCCATGCTGTGAGCTCCCACTGGGCTGGCACCTGCTGACCCAGGAGTCCCAGCTGGCACTTCCGAGGTGGCCCTGGTAGGGTGTGTTGGGTGCCTGTGTGTGTGGTGCCATGCAAGGCTCGCAGAGGAGCCCTCTCGTTTTCCAGGTCAGGTTGGGGCGTGGAGGGGGGCACTTGTCCAGCCCAGTGAGTGCACGTTTTCCCGTGGTGCCATGCACGTTCTGGTTCACGGGCTAGTGTGAAGATCAGGATAAGAATGACCCCAAAAGAGGGTGGGGCTGGGAACACACAGTTACAGTTTAGAGAGGAGCTTGCTTGCCCCACCCCCCATCTCTCATCCTCTTGCCTGCTTCCTAAGAGGCTCCTTGCTATGGTTACCATTTTGCTGACAAATTTTGAGGATTCCTGGATGTTGTGGCCCCAGGGATAGGCACCACCCTCAAATTGGGGATCTGCGTGAGGCTGGTGGCTCTCTCAGAGCACGATCTGGGCCTTCGTGTGTGGTGGGAGCCCCGAGGCATCAGTGTGGGGTCCCAGCAGAACCAGTCCGACCTCCCCCATCACCCTGAAGGTGAGGCTGTCTCTCCTTCCAGACTGGGGGCTTCCTGGGATAGGTGCCACATCTCCTTTGTTAGACCGGTGTTTGCATGGCCAGGCAAAGCTGCCTCTGGCAGAATGAAGACATGACTGAGTCACCACTGTCCTCCTGCCTGGATCTACAAAGCAGTGAAACGTTCATTTCCAAAGCCAGCCCCTTGCCCAGGGAGGGGGCTACGAGGTGTCAAATCGTTTCAGATGCAGCCAGTCTCAGTCAGCCTTGGGGTGTCGCCTTGCCTCCGCAGCAAGCAGAGGCTCCCTGTGTCCTTTGGTGACATGTGGCGCCTCCCAGGGCACAGGTGTGGCTGAGCGCGGCCCCTGTGGAAGTCACAGGGAACAAGGCCTGGCACTGTGTGGCTTGTGCAGGAGCAGTGAGGGTTGGGGTCCTACTGGGGGATGGCAGGCACGTGGCTTTTTTCTCCTTTCCAGTGGTTCTGGGGGCCTCATACATGCTGGGCCAGTGTGTCAGTTTAGAATGTCCCCCAGAGTCTCTCTGGTGTCCCCAGAGGCAGGGCTTTCGGAAGGCAGTTGGCTCCTAGAAGCCCTGTACTCCTCGGTGGATCTTACTACTAGCTCAGAGCTGATCGACACTGGGAGCAGGTCCTGGTAGGAAGAACTGGATCACTTTGCATGTGACCTGCACAGCTATAGTTTTATCCCCAGCTTGTGCTCCTGTGCTCCCTGGTTGCCCTTGTGCTGTGCCATTCCTGCCCTGGAGCCCACTGACCACGCACCATGTGCTACAATAAACCTCTCCTTGAAGTCGTGGGTATCGGGTGTTCTGTCCCAGTGACAGGAGAACTAGTGACCTGGGTGACTTCATGGCATCCACAGAAACTCCAGTCCTGCCTGTGTCTGGCAGTACCACTCTTTCTGGCTTCTCAGGAAGCCCAGCTTGGCCCACAGTGGGGGCTGAAGCCCTGCAGGCTGGGGCAACAGCCCAGCTCTGTGACCTTCCAGTCCTGTGACCTCAGCTGGACTGTGTGGCCTTTCTGAGCCTTGGCTCCTGTCTCTACCTTGGGATGATTGCAAAGCTTATCAAGTCCTGGCTTGTTAAGGAGATTTTAGCATTGTCACATGAGCCCTGGACATTGTTCTGAGCAGCCTTTTAGCGGTTCTTGCTGTGAAGATTGTGAGCCATGTGTCGAATGGGTGACAGACACACTGCCTGGCCACCCCGCGCCCTAGCCCAGGGTCCTAGGAATGACAGGGCATGGGCGTCTCCCTGACTGCTCTGCTAGTGTGGTGGAGGCCACCTCAAGCCAGGACTTTGCGGGTGCCCTCGCCCTCCTCACTGCAGGCCTTGTGTGTGCTGGGCCTCCTGGCGGCGCCTCTCTGTGGTGTCCCTCTGTGGTTGCCTGGTCTCAGGCCTCGTGCAGGGCCCAGGTCCCCCAAGCAGCACATGAAAGGTTTTTCTCTCCCTGAGACGCATCCCTCCCTGGCACCAGCTGTTGGATAATGTGTTTCCCCACCAGACTGTGACCAGAGCCTCCACAGAGATCCTGTGTGACAGTGTGGAGCCAGGAGGGGCTTCAAAGCCAGCTGGAGCCATTGTGCTTTGCACCTGAGAGTGACTGTAATCAATTAAGAGACTGCAGGACAGCAGGCTTGCTCCGGCCTGAGCCAGTGCCACTGTGGTGCCCACGCACCACGGGACAGCAGAGTAGGGTTTTATTACTTGTTTCTGGGCCTATATGTGACCCAAGGACTGCTCTGGTCTGCCTGCTGAGACGGCCCTCTGTCTAACCAGGGTCTGATCTGTGGGGCAAAAACTGTCCTGGAAGTGCAGCCAGGCTGTGTCTGTATCCACAGCCTGCAGTTAAAATCATCCTGACAACCCATGAAGCCTGAGTTTAAACTGGAATACAATTGAGCTGGAGGGATAATAAATAAACCAATTTATTTTATCTCACTTGCTCAGAGGCGGGGTCTTTTTTGAATTGAACAAACAAATTTATACAAATAACATGCAAATAAGACCTTTCCTGGATTAATAGGAAACTGAAGCGTTGGGTAGTGCCTGGGGCCCTGGCACTGCATGGGGGTGTGGGTCTATTGTAAATTGCAGTTCCACGTGGATGAGATGAGTGAATGGGGTCACAGAGGGTGGCACATGTGACCTGGGACCCAGAGTGGGTGGGCTGTCAGGTCATCTGGAAGTGCCAGAGTCTTTGGAGGTGACAGGTGGGGAGGATCTCTGACCAGTCTAGCTTGTTGAGGGATGCTAGGTCAGGTTCACCATTAGCCCCTCTACCCTTGCTCCTTGCTCCTTTATTTTATTTTATTTTATTTTAATTTTTCTGAGATAAGGTCTCTATAGTTCAAACTGACCTTGAACTCACTCCGTAACGTAGGCTGCCCTCATACTGGCACCCATCCTCCCGCCTCGGTTCCCTAATTGCTGGGATTCCTGATGTGTGTCGCCTTTGTTTGGTCTCAGACCTGCTGGGCCGGGGTCTCTGCAAGGCCCCAGTGCTCCTCCTTCCTTGGCCGTGGAGCGCCCAGTCTCGCTTGTCCAGTCCCCCGGCAGTGTCTACATCTTCCCTTGGACCTGCCACTGACAGCTGTTTTGAGAAGCTGCTGCCCTCAGACCCTTTGAGCTGCAGTGTGTCATCCTGAATGGAGACAGAGGAGACAGTGGCCCTGGACGTGGCTGCTGGCCACAGTCACCCCACAGAGCACGTCGGAGTTTCGTTCTGTTGCTGTGGGTGCTTGGGAAGTTCATTCACTGTGTGCGCTGGTGGAGGAGGACCATCAGCCTCACCGGGACTTGCAGGGCTCAGTAACTATAGAGCTTAATGTCTTCCTCCACTTGCTCTTCAGAGCCAGGAGGCCCCTATTAGAGCCCTGGCTCAGACCCAGGACTCCCGAAACCCTCTCAGCAGCTGGAATCTTCCCATGAGGAAACAGGCTCAGAGAGGTGAGGGACCTTCTAAACTGAGACGCTGGCCCAGCATGTGTGAGGCCCTGGATTTCATCCTAGGACCCTGGGCCAGGGCGCGGGGTGGCCAGGCGGTGTGTTTGTCACCCATGCAACACACGGCTCACAATCTTAATGGCAAGACCCGTTGCAGGCCTGTGTCTTGCTGCATTTCTACTTTGTCACTGAGTTACAGCCTTAAGGCAGGCTGTAATATATATATATGTTATGGCTGGCTCAGCCTGCCCTGGGGGTGGGCCTGGTTGAGCATGTGGTACCAGGGATTGAACCGTGGTCCCTGTGGTTGCCTAAGCAGGCTTTAGACCGCTGAGCCATCTCACCAGCCCCTGCATTTCCACTTTGTGATCTTGGGCCCAACCTTCCCTGTACCTTGACTTCCATGGGGACAGCGAGTTATGAGCCCATCCCCTTAGTGATCATGAGGAACAAAACAAGAAAATGTTCTGTAAACCACCAGGGCGCTGCCATTAATCATGGCCTCGGGGTGCTCCCTCCTCCCATCCTCTCAGTCCTGTCCCCTCCCTGTCCCCATCCTGGCACGAGGAGGGCTTAGACGCCTGCATCATCTTGGCTTCCTGTTCCCAGCGCCTGCAGATTCAGCTTAATCCTCTGCGCTCCACAGAGCACGAGTGACTGTCTCCCTGGGAAAACAGGGCAGCAATTAGGCTGAATAATTTAGAGGAACTTTTAATTTTTAAGTAATTCTAATTTGTATTCGTTCCCCACCACCTTTCCCGTATTATTTATTTGCTTGTTTATTAAAAGTTGTATTTTTTTTTCTGCTCTGGATGGTGGTGGGCCAGCCTGGCCAAGAACCTTCGCAAACTGACTGGTGAAGGCCAGACAGAGGCGGAATCTGCCGGCCCTGCCGTGCTGTCCGGAGAGGACGAGAAGGAACACACACGCGTTAGGTTTCCTACCTTCATGCAAGGATGACCACGAGGTGCTGGCCAGTGGCTGGCAAGTCCCAGATGCCCAATGCTGTGCTCTAGCTCGGTGGCAGGCGTGGCACTTGGAGGGGCCGGGGCCCTTGGTCACTGCCGGCCGAGGCTCTTGCCACCCCCACTTTGGGGCTCAAGCAGACTGCAGGCTCAATTATCTGAGGCCAGGGGGATCCCAGAAGCCAGCGGTGCGGACAGGCCCACTGAGCCCCTGCCAGGGGCCAGCTGCAAAGGCCAGCTGTGGTCAGTGCTTAGCTCTGGCTCCAAAAGAAGCTGGTGACTAGAGAGCACTTTTTCTTAGTTCCTTTCAGGTCATAAGTGTTCAAAATATTTTCTTTAATAAATGTTCTACTTAAAAATAATTGTAGGTATCAGTGGGCGAGGCTCAACATGGCACTGTGCCCAGGGTGGCCTCCACACATGGTTATCCAGCTGAGGTCAGTGTACGGGGCTGCATATGGGGGTTGGAACTGTGTGGTGGCTCCTGGATCCCTGACCTCTTCAGGCCGGGCATCCTCTACACAAGCATGGCTCAGTTGCCAACAGAATGGGGCTGTCAGGAGGCAGGAAAGTCTTGCCTTGGCATTTTATTTTCGTTTATTTATTTGTCTTTTTGAGACAGGGTCTTGCTATACAGCTCAGGCTGGCCTTGAGCTCACTTTGTAGCCCAGGCTAGTCTCAAACTCACAGTGACCCTCCTGCCTCAGCCTCTTGAGCCCTTGGATTACAGGTAAAGGCTTGGCTTTTCCTTTGGTGCTGACGGGGTGGGGGGTGTGGGGGGTGTCCTGCCCTCCTGCAAGGGCCCTAGGGGGTGTCGATGTGTGCCTGGAGGCTCAGACCCTGTGCTGGCTCTTTTTCTCTTCCTCTGAGCCTTGTTCCTGCTCTTCTCTGAGGGTAGGGGTAAAGAGTGTGAGTGTCAGGTGGGAGAGGAAGTTCCGAGAACATGGCTCTACAGGTGTCCCCTAGTGTCACTGTCTGCATCTGCAGCTCCCCTGCCAAGCCCACTGAGGGTAGGCATTGGCCTCCCTCACGGGGCCCTGCCTGTGACACTGCAGCCTGGGCCAGCCTTGGGGTGGTGGATAGGACCTTGATCTTCACTGTAGAAGCTGTGCACCAGGAGACAGCGGGATGGGCTTACACGCTTGTGTGTGTATGTGTGTGTGTAGAATAGAAGATGCCTCCGACCTGGGAGTGTCTGCTCTTTCTGGCCTGTCTGGAGAGAGAGGAAAGAGGAAGAAGGAGCCAGGGCCCCAGGCGACAGGGCAGGGCTCACCAGCCACATCCCTAGAGTCCTTTCTCTTGAGCAATGCTTGTGTTCTCCAGCAAAGCCCTCTGCAGCCTCCATGTTGGAATGGTCCCAGAACAATGTGTTTCAGGATTTTGCATCCTCCTGGGGAGGACAAGGACATCAGGAAGATGAGGATGCCTTAGCTCCTGGAGGCTTCGCAGCTCTGCACCCCTACCGTGCTGCATCTGGCGACCTGGCTGCCTGGAAGCCGACCTGCTGCCCCCACCGGGCCTGGGCGGTGCTAGGGTGGGGTGACTTCCAGGTCTTGCCAATGCCCCTTGGCCTGGGATGTTCCCTCCCCTCCCAGGAGTAGAAAGACTTGCTCAATCCAGAGGTTCTGATGCTTGTTTTCCTATTCTTGAGGTGCTGCCGGAGTGGGGGCCCCCAGCCTAGTAAGGAGAGGAGCAACTGTGTCGAAGGTGGCCGAGCTGCATGGTGGGGAACAAACCCCACTGAGCAGAGTGCTGTTCACCTCGTGCAAAGCATGCAGGGCTGGGGTTGCATTGAGCCTCCATCTGCAAATCTTAGAGTCCTATGCACCTGGGGGTGTGCTAGGGCCCTTCTGGGGGTGCACTAAACACTCTTGTGAACAGCACCACCTGCATGCTGGGTGTTCTTGGGTGCTGGGCATCGAGTTGTGGTCAGGTGCTCAGTACCCCCAGTCTGCAAGCTGAGAGGCCAGGTGGGAGGGTCTCACGTGGTCTGTGTGCAGGTGTCTCGAGGTCCAAAGCATAGAGATAGCTTAGCACATGCGCAGGAGGCCGCCCTGCGTGCAACCCCTTGACTGGTGGTGCCAGACTGGAGAAAGTGCGGGAAGGCAGGGCCTCAGGACGACTTTATTCAAAGGCTTTTGAAGAGAAGGTTACATACAGATCAGCAGAGTGCAGGTGAGGTGCTCATTCAGTTTAGTAACCTGGAGGCTGTCACAGGGCACACTCTCAGGAAGGGACATCGGGGCCGGAGGATGTGTAGGAGTTCACCAGGCAGATCCCAAGTGCATGGAAATGTAGGGCTTTGGGAGATCTACAGAGCTGTCATGTGGGGGAGAGGAGCGGGTGCTGAGGGGATGAAGCAGCAAGCAGGCAGCAGGGCAGGGCCTGCCTGTCCACCTTGAAGGGTGTGAAGGGAAGGGGTGGGGAGCTGGAGCTGACCTTGGGAGAGTGTGGGCAGTGGAGGTGGTGGAGACACAGCCAGATGTGTGGCTGATGGATACGTGGGCTTTCTTTCTTTTTTGCTTGCTTGCTTGCTTTTTTTGCTGTACAGTTCAGGCTGGCCTTGAATGCACTGTGGCCTCGTGCTCACGGCAATCCTCCTGCCTCAGCCTCCGAGTGCTGGGATTGCAGGTGGCTGGCTCCACTGTGCTCAGCTCTGTGTCCTCCAGCAACAGCTGTTCTGCCTGCCATCGTTAGAGATGCCTTTCTCTATCTAAATGGAAGCACACCTTAGAAATATGCTCTCTCTCTTTGGTTGTCTTCTTTCAGGCAGCCTAATTATTTTGCGATTCATCCCTACTGGACAGGGAGGTTCTTACTTGGACTCTGCTCCTAATTTGTGTCTTGGTTGAGTCTCCTAAGCCTGTGCAGGATAATGTGAGGGCCTCTGCCTTGTGGGGAGCTTGTTAGAGATGCGGCGCCTCGGCGTCTACCCGGGACCTCCTGGCGCATGCTGCAGTTTAACAAGATCCCCGGCAGTTCACGTGCGCTGGAAGGCTGCGCCATGCTGCGGGCTCTATGGACCTCAAAGCGCTTCTTTCCTTTTCCTGGAGAGGGACTTCAGGTGATCAGTCTTGGTGTGGCCTTGCCTTCGTTTCCCGGCAGCCTCTGCCCATGACACCCTTCCTCCTGTGTTCGGAATATGATCTAAACAATGTGAGCTTCGTCATGTCCTTCAGTGTTAAGATGCATGTTAAATTGATGTGTGTTTATTATGTGCAAATCTCCTTCCATTTCCAGTGTGTTTCACCTAGGACTGTTCCTGCCTTATTTCCCTGGGCAGCTCAGGATAAAGCTTCTCACGTAGCATGCGTTCTCCATGATGCCAGGTGCATGTCCATCACCAGTTCTTCCTCCATTCCTCGAGCCTGGGCTCCCAAAGGGTGTCCTTAGGGACACCTTTACCATAAACAGCCTCTTCCCTGCAGGCCCAACCCGAGTCTCCAGCCTCCTGGTAAACGATGCAAGTTGTCTGTGGTTTCTTCTGCAAGGAGAAAGACCCAAACGACTTGCAGGCGCCAAGCTGTCAGGCAGGAGATCTGAACGGTTATGTTTTCCTTTGAGTTAAGTTTGCACTCGACACCGAGCCTGGTCTGAAACTCTTTGATAGTCCGAGTCCCCGAGCCCTGCTCTGTTCCCCTGAGCTCAGGCAGTGCCTTAACTTCTGAAAGTTTTTTTTTCCTTGTGAATAATACACCAGCTGCTCCAGGGAGCCAAGGGCTGCGCCAGTTTGCAGGTCTGTTTCAAATCCCGATTCTGCAAACTCCTCAGAAGGGAGTGACAGTTCGTACTCCTGTGTAATCATTTATAGATCAGGTAATGATTTCCCTCTTGGCCTAATGACAGCTCTGTTCTCGGGAGAGCTGGTCAGCTTGTCAAATAGTGCTGATGCTCCTGCTGGCGTGGGCTCCTAGGATCACACGCTGGGGTCCTGTCCGCCATCCTCGCTCAGGCCTGAACTACAACTACTGGCGAGAGTCACTTTCTTCAAAGGACTTGTGGCAGGGGCACAAGGCAAGGTGCCACAGTGGTGACAGTATGGGTGATGGAGAAGGCTGGGAATGTCACAGGGCTCCTCAGGGAGTCAGGGCCACCTGGGGGACTCCCAGGAGGATTCAGCAGCTATTAACAAGACTGTGGCCTGAGTGAGGCCACCCTGGTGTGGAGGGCAAGGGTAGGGGATCCGGCTGCTTGGCCAGCACATTCCCTTAGAATGTCCTTTGATGAAGCTTTTCCTTCCTTGGGGGACACAAGTCATGGCACCCAAAGGGTGGGCAGTAAAATCCCTGCACTGCACTGCTGTGACCTGAGGTGGGCTCTTGTGCCCTGGGCTGGTGAACAGAAAGCAGACACCGCATCCCTGGCCCAGCATCTGCCCAAGATAAAAACTTAATTTAGAACAATGAGTCCCTGGAGCCAGGCATGGTGGTGCACACCTGTGATCCCAGCCCTGGGGAGGCCGAGGCAAAGTGAGTCCTGTGTGGGTGGGTCAAGCAATGTTGTCACAGGCAGGATTGGGACAATGGCAGCAACGTGATGCACTCTTGGGGAAGGTAAGCATGTTCACCATGAGGGGTTGTACTGTGGGCTAAGATCGCCACTGGCATCCTTGGCCTTCCTGAAATTAGAATGCTCCTGCAGAAGACTGCCAGGTCCTTACGTAGCTACTCAGGAAACTGGCGACCTTGCGTCAGCCCTGCTGAGAGAAGCAGTTGTGCACACACACATATACTTTCCCATAAACCCCCAAAGCCTGAAAACTCTGCAACTCTGGTTTTAGAAAGACTTTGATGCCTAGCTTCTTCTCAAAATGAATAACTAACACATTGTATCTCATTTGTGCTTGAGTAATATGTTACTTTGTTTCTAATGATGATTCTTTTTTTTTTTTTTTGAGATAAAAATCTTTGCTTTAGAAGGAAGGCAAACTGCACACATTAGGTTAATTTAGCAAACATTTACATCTTAATGAACAGATTCTGTAAACGCTGCATAAGTTAGCATGTAAATAAATGAGCAGTCTGAGTGGTCAGATGAAGGGAATTGAGATACAGGGGACTCTTCCGGTGAGGGCCCCAGAGTAGGGGGCTGGCGCCCGCGAGCCTTTGTGGCCCCAGATGCCTCTACAGTATTTACATAGGAGAGGCAGAGTGAGCGTGTAATTAAACCGTGGCCACAGAGCTAGACAACTTAACTAGAGCCCCTCACACTCCACGCTCCAGAATTTAATTTTCCAAATAAACTCCGTGTGGCTTTGATGCCCAGGGAGGATCAATAGAATGGAAATTGCTTGCAGTTTCCCCTAAAGTGCTACAATGGATTGCTGCTCTGCCCGCTCCTCTCTTCTGCCAGAGAGTGTCTAGTGTTCATTCCAGGCACATAGGGTTGGAGGAAGCAGAAAATATATATATATATATATATATATATATATATATATATATGAATGAATAAAGAAGGAAACCGTAAGCCCTGCTGCGGACCCCACTGGGGGGAAGGCACTGCATGCTTATTGAAGGTCGATGCTGGGCTTGGCGTACCCCGAGAGCATGTGGGGCTCTTTTGCTCTGGTCAGGCTCCCTGGGAGTTGCCCAGGAAAGTGAACCAAGCCTCAGGCCCCAAGGGTGCTGCTGCCTGCTGACCTGTCTTGGAACCTTGAGGCGTTCTCACTCCTTCATATTCTAGCCGAGCAGCAGGGCCAGGTCAGGGGTCCTGCTGACATTGGCTTTCCTGTCCCTTTGGGGCTCAGATAGCAAATGCTGACCACAACTGGAAGACCATTTGGAGCCTTAATGTGAATTTTTCCATTGCGGGGCCACATCCCATGCCCTTGCTGTTCCTTCGGGGAGATGCCAAGGAGTTTTCTCAGGTGACAAGAAAAAGGGATCCTTGGGACAAGTTTCCAGGGTGATAGACTGACCCTCCCCCTCCCCAAAGGCTTAGGAAACCCTTGCTTGGTCCCGGTGTTGGCAGACAGGCAGGGAGAGAGCTGCAGGGGTGAAGCACTGCAGGCATCGTTGCTGTGTGTGGCATGGTGCCAGGCGCTGGGCACTGGGTGGGCAGCAGGTGCAGAAGTTGACCCTTGCACCCAGGGGCTTCAACTGGGCGGGATTACTCCAGGTCAGGAATCTGGAGCCGCGTTGAGGACAGTCTCCACTTCTTGCTTTTCGGGAAATGGAGGCAGGGAGGCGGTTTCCCCTGCAGCACACGCTGTCGCATCTTCTGGTGTGCGGTTCCTCTCGGCTGGAGCTGGCTGGGGCAGATTCTGAAGGGAGATTCAGGATGGGGTCAGGGTGGGGAGGGTGGGGCTGCCGTGATGGTCGGGACTCTGAGTTCCCTCTCTGCTCCTGGGCTTCCTGCTCCTCTGGCCAAGTAAGTTCCAGCCACCAGGGACTGCGACACTTCTTGGGTCGACAAATCGACCCTGTTTTGAAATATCCAGAGAGTAAAAGTTCTGGGAAATTAATTAGTGGCAGTAGACACCAGCTACCCAGAGGCTGTGCAAATTTATGGGATTTTTGTTTCCTTTGTGTCATGGAATATGTTATCAGCATGTGTTGATTGATTTCCTGCTACATTCTTCTCTGCCTTTAAAAACAAAACAAAAAACAACCAGAAATGCTCAGAGTTTGGAGTCCCTGGAAGCATTTTAATGAACTTTCTTCCCAAGTGGTTGCACTTCTTGGTGTCCTGTCCCCTCACCCAGAGTGTCTCTCCTGCTTCTGTAGAGAGGCCCTGTGGTGGCCCTTAGGAGACAGAGTGTTCTTAAATTCTGCCCTGGTGAGATCCAAAGGGGACTCAGATCCCCTGAGCTGCTGGTGGTGTAGTCAGACCTGGGGGTGGCCACACCCCACATCCCCACATGTGCACAGTGCTAGTAGGAAGATCGGGTTTTCCTCGGGAGGCCTCCTGGCCTCTTTGGCCCCCTGGGGGTGCTCTTCTTCCCCTGGCCTCATCTCTTGGGGGAGGGGAACCAGGGCAGACAAGACCTGCCGCTGCCTGCCGTGTTGCTTTTTGGAGCTGACGATATTTACAGAGCTTCAGCGGAGGTGCAATTGAAAAAACAAAAACACGGCTGTTACTAATTTCGAGTGTGACATTCCTCCTTGCGTCCCACCCCCTGGAAAGCCAAGGAGAGGGACTATTGAGTATGTGACATGGGCAGAGAAAGATTACCGTGCATATTAAGCGAGGCGAAGAGTGATGGCTGAACACATGATGTAAGAGGAGATAGTCGCCACAAAATTAAATCCCCAAAAATACAGTGGAAAATAATTATTGTCTATACATTACAAGCTTGACATCTGGTGAGTTTCTTACTTTTAAAAGCCTCCTTTAATTTCTGGATAACCCATTTAGCTGCCTGCACCTCCTCTTCCACCCTCTGTGCCATCGGAGAGGATTTTCTCAGATTTTTAACCCCTTGTGGCTACTTCCCCAGCCCTAGGTAGGAATAACTTGAGTAGGAAGCGCAAAGGCCCTAAAATAACCTCCAGGGATTCTGAGCTTCCTTTTGTCATATCAGCAGAAGTCTCCCGAATCCTTGGGCTCTGTCTCGCCTCTCCTGAGCTCAGCAGCCTGGAATACAGAGAGTGGCCAAGGGCAGACCAGATGGGATGGGGAGTGACACAGGCCTAGAGACAGCCGGTGAGGAAATCCTCTGGGTGCTGGGTGGCTGCAGAGAGCCCTTCCCGGTCCTCATCCAGGCCCAGGAAGTTTACATCTGTCATCTCATGAACAGTTATTGGAAATCTAGTGAGTTTATCCCAATCTACCACTTCCAGGGCAACCCACGGGAAGAATAAAGACACTAAGGCCTATTTGTAGTTAGGGGGAGCCAAGGGGTCCTAAGTCCAGCTGTGATGATGGCCACAAAGGCCTTGACCCAGGGCTGAGCCCGGGTTTTATTCCATCATGAAGAAAAGAGTGGCTTGAGGATGCGTGGCTGAGAACGGCAGGAAGTGGGTGAGCTCTGTGAGCTGGGCTGGGCAGGAGGCCTGCACCATGCAGAGAGAGGGATCTGCAGAAAGAGCACCCCGAGTCACACAGCAGAGATGCGACCTAGTGTTCTGGAGTCGGGGCTTCAGCACTGATGCGTCATCATTCAGGCTCCGGGAAGTCATAGCCTCTATCTCTGTCCCGGCCGACGGTATGGAGTGTTGGCTCTCCATCCCACCTCATCCCGGCTCACACATGGGAGTAATGCAACAGGGGTCTGGGGAGACACCCCCGCCGTCTTCCAATGCCAGCACCTTGGCCGGCCCGATACATACTGCTTGAAGCCAACTGAAGGCGTGAGGGGCCCTAGCCAGCTCTGTACACGCCAATACGTGCAAAGAGGGTCAGGCTCAGCTAACACAGAGACGACTGCTTCTCTTTCCAGGAGAGTCACCCAGGTGACAGTCCATAACTGTGGACTTCAAGGTTGGGGCAGAGGTAACCCAACCTTGATGTCCAGGGCCATCCCTTAGGCAGTCAGGAGCCGCATCTCGTGGTCACTGGTGTCCACCATTGTGGGCTCCTTCCCTGAGCAGAGGACTGGGGAGAACGTGGGCCAACTCTACAGCAAGAAGGAATTAGGGAAGCCAGAGGAAGCGCTTCCAAAAGCCGGGCTCGGCTTCTTAGCAAACTTTGTGGTACCAGGGACCAGTTTCTTAGAAGGTAGTGTTTTCGTGGATGAGGGGTGGTAGCTTGGGGAAGAATCAAGAGCATTGTACTTGTTGTGCCCTTTATTTTCATCATCACCTTAGTTGTGTAAGGAGTGTGCGGTCTAGATTCCTCGCCCTCGTAGTTCACAGTAGGGTCTGTGCTCTTGAGAGATTCGAATTCTACACTGATCTCACGGAGGAGGAGCCCGGATGGTGACAGGAAGGCATGCAGCTCTGCTCCCTGCCGAGTGGCCCAGCTCCTAACAGGTGACAGATCAGAGTGGCCGGGGGTTGGGGACACTACCCAAAACACTTTTTACAGAGATGGAAATTATTTGTGCCCATGCTGGCCTCATGTGGCCACCAAGCAGTAGAGATGTGGTGATGTGCCCGAGCCTCTGAGACTGCCACCTGATTTCCTCCTACTCTGATGAGTGGAGGTTTGAGGAGACATCCGAGGCCGTGGTGTGAAGGAGGATATCAGGGTTGGGGCTGTACCTCCTTCGGGGTGAGCTATGGTGGCCCTTAGAGCAGGTTTTTCTAACATCTGTGGCCCACGGGGATCACCTGGTCATGGTCACCCAACGGCAGCACCTGAGTTCACGGCGCTGCCTCTCTTCCTCCTTGTTACACACAGCCACGTGCTCACCGGGTCCAGCACTGGCTTATACAGAAGAGGCCAGAGCCAGCAGGCCAAGCTTGGATGGGGTGGAAGCCAGGTCTCCCTGCCCACCTCTGCACTTTCTTGCACCTGGCTGCAGTGCACCAGGGTGCAGCTGCGGTCCCCTCTCAGCCCAGGCAGGGGTGGCAGTGTCCTCGGCCTCAGCGACCCCACCCTTCCCTCATAGCCCTTATCTCTGCTGCCTTCAGCCTTCCCCTGGGAAGCTGCGAGGAGTGAGGGCCTGCTCCATTCATCTGAGGGCAGCCATGGAGAGAGGATTTGCTGATGACTGCAGGATCTGGGCCAAGCGCACCTGAACTTGGCAGCTTTCTCAGGCTCCCAATCCTTACAGAATCATTGAGACCAAGCCAGAAAGAAGCAGCAGGAGCATCCCCCCAAGCCTGAGCCCCTGGCCCCTCAGTAGGCACTATGCAGCCCCAGCAGGCAGGGCTCCTGGGTCATGGGGAGAGCGTGCGTGGGGTGCAGGTCTCAGGTCACAGTGCAGCGGCGGGGCCTGTGGACATGCAAGGGTGGAGGACTCAAGAGGCCGATGGGCTGCTGAGAGGTGGGAGGCTCTCTAGGAAGCAGGCAGCCAGGGCTTCCCCTGCAGGCACCCAGAACTCTGGGAGGGAAGGTGGCTTGGACCTTTGGTCAACGGCTCACAGGGCCTGAGTTCCTTGTGGGCTTCACTGGTCTCTTCGTAGGGGCAGGAAGGTTTACACAGGGTGTTTCATGGCCACAGAAGAAGGCTGGGCAGAGGTTCATTAGTGGACTAATCAGCTCTGGTCATGAGGCATCCAGCAAAAAAGGGAGGCCTCTGGTGGGAGTTTGGACCTAAATGTGGTCTGGGGCTCAGTGTGTTCAGGAGGAGGTGAGCTGTTGCCCAGAGCAACAAGTCCAGGCAGTGGGAGAAAAGGTCCCAAGCCCAGGGCAACCCATGGGCACTCGCCTGAGGCCTGGACAGTATCCATCAGCATGCTGATGGGGCCACTGATGTCGCTGTCCCTGGGAAGGGTGGGTTCTTGTGCCCCGTGGTGCCAGGCTGTGGTCCTTCCAGGGCCACATGCCAGGGGCATCTGTGGTTAGGCAAGTGACGAGAGGGCAGCTGAGAAGTCAGGTTGGGTGAGACGCCCATCAACAGGCCTGAGCTGGGTGGCAGCCCCACCAGGAACCTGGCTGGCGATGTAGGTGAGGCCTGAGCTGGGTGGCAGCCCCACCAGGAAACTGGCTGGTGATGTAGGTGAGCCCTGAGCCTCTTGGCTCCTCATTTTCCTCCTGGGTCAGATGAGATGGGCAGTGGGGCTCCTCTGAGAAATGTAGGACATGGGGCGATGTGGGGGACTGGGATGCAGAGACTGCTTACAAAGCCTGGCAGATACAGGGGCAGGGGTGGGTGGTAGCAGGGCTGCTTCCCGTGGCAGAGGGAGTGACAGGAGAGGGACACGGCCAGGCCAGAGCACAGGGCACAGTTGCTCCTTGCTGCTGTACCATGTGGGTCTGCTTGTCGGGCCCAGAGCTTGCTGGGCAGTGAGGACAGAGAAGGGGCAGCTCTGGAGGAAGTGGATGAGGTGGCCCTGGAGCTGAGGAATGAGCTGGGAGCTGTGTGGTGTCGGAGGTCTGTCATCCCTCACTGTGGGAGGTTGAGGCAGGAGGACGACAAACTCAAGCCCAGGCTGAGCAATTTTAACAGTTGAATGAGACCTTGTCTCAAAATGAGAAATCAAAAGTGGCTGGGAATGTAGCTCAGCGCGAAGAGCCCGGGCTTGGCATCCGACAGTGAGGAAAAAAAAAAAAAAATACAAGCCTAGCCAGGCTAAGTCTGCTGCCGTGTGCGGCCTCTGCTCTTCCGGTGCCCCCCACCTGCCTAGGCAAAGCTGAGCAAACTTCCGATCTGCCTGGCCCCGGAGGAGGCAGAGGGCTGTCTCCCTCGCCGCAGCGTTCACTGCCACCATCCGTCACTCTGCCACCGCGTGAAGTCATGATAGATTAGAGCACATTAGGCCCCGTCCTGCGGGCCTGGAAGCCAGGCCTTTACCAGCCAGCGCAGGGCCGGGCTGTGCAAGGGGGGTGGGCGGCTGGAGGCACTGGGGATTGATGAGCGCCTGGCGAGGCGGGGATATTGAACTAGTTCCTTAAATCAATCCCTAACCAAGAAGGATGAGGGAATAAACTTCGGGACAATTAGCGGGTAACGATGACCTTGTGCAAAGAGCTGTTGGGGGCTGTGAAGGGGGAAGTGGGTGAGGTCGGAGCTGAGAACTCCTCTTCCCCCGTCCCTGTGGTCTTCTCTAGGGACCCTGACACGTACAGAGACTTCGAGGCCATGGGAGTTGGGGGACCCTCCTGCCTGGATAGGTAAGGGGGCTGAGGTGTTTCCACCATCCTGTGCTGCAGCTCACTGCCCAGGGCAGGGCCAGCGTTCCAGGGGTGAGGCCAGTTCCCAGCGTGGTGGCAGCCAGCCCTCCGCACAGCCCACCTTTGCTCCTCCTGACCTGTCCTGGGCCGGAGCAGGACTCTGCCTGGCCGTCTGTCCCCTCCCCCAGGGGGCCTTTGCCACGGCATCCTGTGGTAACCATGACACCCACAGCAGCCACAGGGCTGCTCCAGGGAAGGAGTCTTCTTCAGTGGCTTCCCTGAGCAGAGCCTGAAACAAGCATCCAGCCCCGTGGCATACTCTTAGGTGCCCTTCAGTGAGGAGCCGGGCAGGGAGAGAGGAAGCGATGGATGCAGGTGGTGGGGAGGCGGAGGCAGAGGCCCAGCCGCGTGTCCAGACAGTTCATCCTGTCCTGGAGGCAGATCCAGGCCTTGCGGGTCCTGCAGACAGGGGAGGGTGGGCTCTCGCCTGCTGGTCACTGCCTGCACCCGTACCCTCTGAGGGAATGAACTGCCTCACAGTCTCTATACAAGGGTCCCCTGTCTACGGGGAGTGTCGGGGGTGGGAGGTGAGGGCGGGGTGAGGGCTGTAGTGCCCACCTCCTGGCAAGCAGGGAGGGGCTCCTGGGTGGAGTGGATCCTGACAGGACCTGTGGCATCCCATCATCCTGTAAGGACGGGCAGTAATAAGAGTCCCCGGTGTCCCATGCCACCACCCCACAGGCTATTCAACACTTTCCACTGATTATCCTATTTTGTACTCACAACTTCCTTAAGGGGAAGGGTTTGATCTCTGTTTGATGAATAGGAAGCTCTGGCCCACAGAGGCCCAGCAGTGTCCCCAGACCCCGTGCGTAGTGGGCCCCAGCCCCTGCCCTGTGGCTCTTTCTGGTGTAGGAGGAAGTGGTCCTGTGTGGAGGGCATTACTGTCCTTGTCACCTGTCCGGTTCTTGACCGGGGCCTCATCCCGACTGTCATTACCGTGGTTATGGCGTATAGGCCAGTATGTCTTTAAGGCAGCCTTTTTGATAGAAAGGAGCCACGCTTCATTTAAAATGACAAATGCAGTTTCTTTCTGGATTTTTTTTTCTTGGCAGACACTCTCTTAGTAAATTACATCTGACAACCCCAAATAAATTGTGCCCAAGATTTATGCTTTCTGTGGACTTGTGGGACCCAGCTCCTGGTTGATGGGACAGAGGGGCTTGGAGGGGGACTGGCCATCTGTGAAGCCATCTGTGTGTGGCTGGGAGGTGCTGTGGAGACCCTGCCCCATTGGCGTGAGGAGGAAGGGACAGGGCCTCAGGGACAGGAAGGGGCAGGGGCTCAGGTGGTTGGAGCCCAGGGTCAGGGCCGAGTGAGTCTGGGCTCGGATGCCGCCTTCTCGAGGGCTGACCTGGAGGAGGGAAAGGACCGAGGTGGACGGGAGAGCCTGTACTAAGGAAGCAAGGACGAGGCATCTTTGAAAGTTTCCCAGGAGGAGATGTCAGTGTGGGCGGAGGCGGTCGAATTTACTTTAGCTATTACTATGGATGAATAATTATAGGCAAGCAAGGGAGAACTGAGGGTTCACAGCAGGTTAATTGGGAATAATGGGTTTCATTCCAAACTGTGAGAAATGATATTTCAGAGAGAGAGAGAGACAGAGAGAGAGAGACAGAGAGAGAGACAGAGAGAGAAAGAAAGACAGAGAGACAGAAAAACAGACAGAGAGACGGGGAGGGAGGGAGGGAGGGAGGGAGGGAGAGAGAGAGAGAGATGGAGCGAGATCCCATCTCTGTGCCTGGCAAGCAGCGTGCCCTGGCTTCGCAGACGTGGCTCAGCTGGCTCTGCCTAAGCTTCTGGGGTCCAGACATCCAGTTCTGGGGCTTTGTTAGGCAGAAGTTGAGGAATGAAGGCAGGGACATCAGGCGGCTCACTTTTTGTCCCTTCCCCTTCCTGAAATCAGAACAGGCAGCTGGCATTTGACCCTTCTATGAATGTTCCTCCTCTTCTCCCTCCCCATTCTCCCCTCCCTCTTCCTTTCTCCCTCTCCCATCCCCTCCCCTCTCTCTTCCTCTCTCCCTCCTCCTCCCCGTCCTTCAGACCAGCAGTGCTGAACAGGAAGTGTCACCAGGCCTGGTCTAGTTCTGCACAAATAATAGTGCCAGCCACAGATTCAAGCCAGAAGAAGAATTTTAAATGTTTTAGTAGCTGCACTAGAACAAGGTAGCCAGAAGCCAGGTGTTTATTTGGTGGTACACGCTTGTAACTGTAGCACTCAGGAGGCTGCGGCAGGAGGATTGTGAGTTCAAGGCCAGCTTGGGCTGCAGAACAAGAAGACCCTGTCTGAAACAAAAGTCCACCAAGTTAACATTAATGTGAATAACAGATCTTATTTAGCCACATGCATCCACGGCATTCCATCCTGGTTTCCATGTGTGACTGCTGGGAGCCACTGTACCCGACACTGGTCCCTCTCTGTTGAATCTGTGCCCACATGGCCAGTGACGAGCTTACCTGGTGGTGCTGGGCAGATTGTTTCGGATCTCACACCACACACAACAGAGGGTTGCAGTGTGCAGCAGGCAGGCCTGGTGGGCAGCCAGGAGCTGGAGGGGCCCAGAGTAGTTGGAGCTCCAGGCGGCAGCAGCAGTGGCTGAGGTCTGGGAGGGAGAAGCGCTGCAGGCCAGGGCACCGAGGCAAAAGCCCACGGAGCCCGCGTGGCTGGGATATGAAGCTGGAGGCGGGGCTGTGGGCCAGGCAGGTTCCTGCAGGCTGATGGGTAGAGGTTAGCCAGGGGTGTGGATGCTGCCATCAGATGTGGTTGTTGGGTGCCCACCCTGGCTGCGGAGAGGGCCCTGGCACAGGAGGCGCAAGACCCCGGCACACTGTGTCCTTGCCCTGCACACCTGGAGGCAGACAGTGGTCTCAGTTCCACCTCCAGGCACGTAACCCAGCAGGTCTCGGGCTGTGGTTCTGTGAGCTGTAACAGTGAGGCGGACAAGCAGACCAGGGTGTGCGGAGCTCATGACAGTGGCTGGAGCCCCTCCAGGTCATCCTGGCTCTCGACCTGCCTGGCCCTGGCTGGTTTTGGGTGTGGATGGCCCCTTCCTCTGTCCCCAGGGGACAGCTGTGTCCACCTCCGGGAGAGTGTATTGGCGCAGGGCAAGGGCCAAGGTCATTGTGCTCCCTGAGGTGCAGGCCGGGGAAGGGGCCTGGCAGGCAGTGGGTAACAGGGTCTGCAGCTGGGGGACAGCGTCCTTAGTACTTGGCTGCATTTGCAGCCCAGGCATGGAGAGTGGCCCAGGGTCTGGAGCGAGCGAGAGCAGGAGGGACTTCCTGGCATCCTGCCCTGCAGAGCTGAGCCACAAAGGGTCACCAGCGCCTCGGGCCATTTTGTGCAGCAGATCCCCCTCTTTGCTGTTGGTGGTGTGGGGGCTTTGACTCGTACCCCCTGCGCTGGGGTTTCTCTTCCTGTCTCAGGTAGTGGGGAGAGAAGAAGGGACCCTCTGGGCCACTCCACCCATTTCTGGTTTTGTTCTTCCTGTCTCTAAGCCCAAATCCTTGAAAAATTATGACTCTTTTAAAAATATTTCTTCTGGGTAGGTGGCACGGGAGGGGAGCACCCCATCAGTGGGGTGGCAGGGCCCTGCGAGCACAAGCTGGGGAGGCAGCACTGCTAGGAAAGCTCACGGAGCCTCTGGCGCCTCCTGCCCCAGCGCCCTCCCCAGTGGGCACAGCTGTCAGCAGCTGCAGCCACCGGCCTGGGATTGGCAAGCAGATGGCCTCAGGCTCTGGGGCGGTTCCAATTCCAAACGTTCTCTCTGGTTGTCAGACAGGCACACTGCTTTTTGGTTCAGAAATTATGGGTCACCTTATGTGTATTGTAAATCCTGTCAGCACTTCACACTTCTGTCCTAGGCAGGATTTTTTTTTTTTGAGACAGGGTCTCGCTATGCAGTTCAGGCTGGCCTGGAACTCACTCTGTAGCCCAGACTGGCCTTGAACTCGTAGCCATCCTCCTGCCTCAGCTTTCCTGATTTCCTGTCTCAGCCTCTATCTAGAGTGCTGGGATTTACAGGCATGCACCACCGTGCCCTGCAGGATGGTTGTTTTTAAAGAGAGGCTAAGAACTGGGGTGTGCATGGACGCTTGGCAGGTCAGGGATGCAGCTGGAACTCGTGCAGGTTCTGCCACTGTCTCCTCCACCTTGTGGTCAAGAAGAGATGTCTCTGATACAGATCCAGTGGGGAGGCCATGCACGGGATGCCAGGGTACGCACAGCACGACTCCGTTTGTAGTATGATTACGTGAAAGGCGCCCCAGCGCAGCACTGTTCACTTGGGGTGGGGGCCAGGTGAGCCAGGCGGAATGCCACTTTTTTTTTTTTTCCTGTCTTTTTGAGACAGGGTCTCACTATGCAGTTCAGGCTGGCCTTGCTCACTTTTGTAGCCCAGGTTGGTCTCGAACTCGCACCCATCTTCCTGGCTCAGCCTCCCAAGTGCTGGGATTACAGACATGCGCCACCACACCTGGCTAAAAGAACACCACTTTTGGGCTGGCTCCTGCCCCTCCTCTCCCATGCTGACATCCGGTTGAAATGGTGGCTCTGAGGTCAGCTGTTACTGATGGATGCCCTGTGCCATATAACTGTCCCCTCCTGTCTGTCAGCTGGGCTTGCCTTCCCCTCACTCAGGAGAGAGGCATAAATCCCTGGACTCAGAGCCGTCCTGCCCGGGTGGCCTCCCAAGACTCCTGGTGGTGGCTAGGCTGGCTCCTGCCCAAGTGTCAAGACCGCCCACCTGTGGAACTATTCCTACTTCTCAAGTCCGTTTTCCCAGTGTTTCTGTTTTATTTTTCTCCTTGGGGCCAGAGGGAGTCTAAAAATAGAAAACAGGATTTGTTAAACTTCTCTGCTAGCTTCAAAACCCAGCCCATTTAATCCTTGCCTCACCAGATAAATCAACTGTATGAATGTCATACAGCATGTTGTAGCAAAGCCATAAGGGGCAGCGCACACCAAGACTGCATGAGCCGCATGTTCAGTCCGTTTTATTTTGAGGACAAAGTCTCGCTAAGTCACAAAATTGCCCAGGCTGGGCTCAAACTCACAGTCCTGCCTCAGCCTCCCAGAGTACTGGTACCACCTCAGCTTTAAGGTTGGAAAGTAGAAAGTGTGAGGTGGCCTCCTGTGACACAGAGGAAACTTGAGTGTGGGTTACGGGTGGTGACAGTGACCTCTTGCGTTTGCCCCTGTGTCTGCATCCCGTGTCTGTTGCGGTAACGTGAGAGGCATGTCCGCTGACTGGAGGGGGCGGCAGGGAGGCCTCCTGTGTCCCCAGGCCTGTGAGTGTGACTGGCTGGGGGGCTGCACACCCACGTCTGTGAGGCAGGGTCTGGCTGTGTCCATCCTGGGTCGCGATCCTTTCCTAGAGAGGCGGCTCCACCCCTCGCAGGCTCTGCCTTGTTTCTCTGCGTCCCACAGGTGGGCACTGCGAACCCCCCACCCCCACCCCCACTCCAGACCAGTCCCAGGGCCACAACAAGACAGCAGCCTTAGCTCTAAGAGGCCTCGGTTCCCTTCTGGGGCTCCCTGGCACAGCATCTTCCCTGTTCTAGCGGATGCATCCTCCACTTCCGGCCTCCTCCCTCGCTCCTGCGGCTCCAGTGCCTGGGTGTGCGCATGCGCCTCTATCCCCCTTTGCTGCCTGGACGCAGCCCCGCTTAATACAGACCCTCAACAAACACTTGTTGAATGAATACTGGGAGAATAATGTTGGACATGTACCTCTAGTGGTGGTGTGCGCCTGCAATCCCAGCCCTCTGAGAGGCTGAGGCAGGAAGACTGCAAACTGAAGCCCAGCCTGGGCAAGCTAGTGACTTAGAAAGACCTTGTGTGAAAGAAAAAGGTCAAGGATGTAGCTCAGTGTGAAGGCCTCACACTCAATCCCCAGTAAAACAAAACAAAAAACAAAGTAGCAAAAAGAAAGAAAATAAATTATCCCTCTACTTTACTCGCATGGATATTATATCAGGCTAGCAAGTGTTCAGCTCTAAGTGAAGAAAAAATAATCCACCTGCTATTTTAAACAAATAAAGATGCTTGTTGCTGTCTCACATAGTAAGATTTGAGTGTTCCGGAGTCCTTGAGAGCCTAGCTTTTTATGTCTTTTGACTATTATCCTTTGCATATTTTTAATAGCCTCATGGTCACAAGGTGGCTGCTGCAACCTCAGGCATCACATCCATGCCAGGGAGGCAGGAGGTGGGGAGAAAGGGGTCTCGCCCCAGGAAGCTTTGCCCTTTTCTTTAAGAAGGAAGTCTTGGGGGCCGGGGAGATAGCTCCCTGGCACAATGCCTGCCTAGCAAGTGCAAGGTCATGAGTTTGAATCCCAGTCCCGCCAAAATAAATAAATAAATAAATAAAATAATATAAGAAGGAAGTCTTCCCTTGGCAGCGTCCCCCCGCATTTCATCACTAGCACAGGGCCACGCGGCCCTGTCATACTGGCCACTGTCTAGGAGGATGAGATCAGCGGTCTTAGCTCATCCTCAGGCTGTACACTTGGGGAGTGCAAGGCTCTCATCCATCTTGGCCACACTGGAGCCCTGGAAGCAAAGAGGAAGCAGAGGGACAGGCTGTCCCTAAGATGCTAGTGTCATTCTAATGTCACTTGGGCCGTGCAGGAAGTGTCTCCGGATGGGCATGATGGGCCCCCCATGTTCCAGTCACTGCCGACACCTCCTCTTCGGAGCACATGCTTTCCTAGTAGTGAGCTCCCTGTCAGTGGAGGTATTCAAGCCAAGACTCTGCAGGCTTGGCAGGGTTGTGTGCCTGGGGAAGGAACGCTGAAGCTCTCTGGTCCCCAGCCTAAGGTCTGATCTCAGAGCCTTGCAGTGAAACTCTCAAACTCTCCGAGACAGAGTTTTCTTTCCTCACCTCAAGCCTGAGGACAGCAGCAATTTAGGGCTGCCTGACATTAATTGTGAACAGCACTGTGAAAATATTTTAAAAACCCAACAGTGTGGGTGGTTAGTGGGCGGAGCTGGGGCACAGCAAAGGTGGTCTCTCAAAGTGGATTCCAACTGCCTTCAGACTCAGCTGTAAACAATACAACTTGAAGAGGGGAGGAAGGGCCGGTCAGATAGCTCAGTGGACTAAAGCTCCTGCTTAGACAGAGCCCAGGGACTGGGGTTCGATCCCCAGGACCACAAGCTGTGCCAGCCCAAGGTGGCGCGCACCTGTAGTCCCAGCGCTTGGGAGGCTGAAAACAGGAGGCTTATTACGAGTCTGATCTATGTATTGAGACCCTGTAGTCCCTGTACTAAATACATAAAATTAAAAAAAAGAAATAGAAGGGGAGCTTCCAAATCTGCAGCTGCATGCATTTTCTGCCCATCTGCAAGTTGTGGACACAGGCAACAAACGGGAACCATGCATCCCCCTGAGAAGAAAATATTTCAAAGGGACCGCAGTGGGTGGCACATCCGTAGATTAGTTTAAAATAAAATCCCATTCTCGTGTTCCTATTACCAGCTTGGAGGTCGGCGTGTATGTACAACTTCATAACCCTCTTTTATTTAAAATTAGATGTAAAGAAGTCACCACCCTTAGCGGCGAAACTTCAACCTTCCCTTTAGAAACTGGCCAGAAAGGTCAGAGCCGCGCTCCTGGAGATTTCCTGGCTCAGCTGGGAACTGATGAGAACTGCTGGCTGCTCGTCAGCTGTGTCACAGACAGCTATGTAAACTCTTTGTCATTCACTTCCTTGAGTATTATAACTATGTTTATCTCCCTCCGTCAGGCGTCCACAGGACAGGTGCCAGGGGGCTGGGTGTTCTGCCCGAGTACCTCCAGCGCCGTCCTGTTCTAGTGATGTTAGTGTGGAAGATGGGGCCACAGATGCGGGAGGTTCTGGGCCCTGGACTGCCGTGGGTGGGGGTGGTGGCACCGTGGGGAGCCTGAGTCTAGTGTGGTGCACTGCCCACACCCCTGGCACACACCTCGGGAGTCGGCTTTCTGCGTAACAGAGATTGCTGTGGTCCAGTTGCCCGGGGTGTATGTGGTGACATGGGCAGGGCAAGCCTCCCCTCGCTGACTGATGATTCCCCAGCAGGATCCATGCCACCCCGTGAAGACTGCGAGGGCTGTGCCCCTGGAGCCCACAGCTGCTGGAAGCTTTGGCCCCGTTTATTCCTCTCTGACCTGCAAGCGAGTTATTGGTCCCAGATTTACAGACAGAGAGAGGTCTGGGGGTGTGGGTAGTGAGGTAGCAAGGCCCACAGAGCCAGGAGGGCTGGGCTCGCGCAGGCATCCTGATCCCTTGGAGGGGACAGGGGCTGTCTGGGGAGCTCGGACATGGCCTACCCTGGGGGTGGCAGAACCTCAACAGAGCTGCTGTGGTTCTCTCTGGGCCCCTAGGCTGCAGGGGCTCTGAACTTCCTGTTCTGAGTCTCTAGCTGGGTGACAGGAGAGGAGCTGGCAGGGGACATGATGGGGTACGGAACCATAGAGGCCAGAAGCCCGCAAATGAAGGCCAGGTAGGACCTGTGAGGCAGGGACAGGTGGCAGAGAACAGGGCCACCGCAGGCCCCTGGTGTACATGCCTCCAAGATAAGGCTGAGGCATGTGAGGTGCAACAGGACCTTGTGATCCATGTGCACTGCCTTCCTGGAGGGCGGAGTCAGCAGCTTTCCCACGGGGTGCCCCGGGCTCCGTGTGCACAGTCACCCTCTTCTGCCATTTTCCTGGAAAAGCTGGAATCACCATGGAATTGAGTCACAGGGGCAGGGGCAAGGGTGGCTGGGTGAAGGTTGGGAGCAGAAGGGGAGAAGGAGGGTGCTGAGGTCACGGAAATGGAGCCCTCGGGTCAGGCTGTGGGGAGGCAGGTTTGGGGCTGTCGGATTCATGGTTTGTGTTAGACATTTGCGTAGGAGATCGGGGAGAACAATCCATGGACAAAGTCCAGTCTGAATGGCTCGGAGGTGGCCTTGTATAATAGTGGGGGTCTAGGGCGCGGGGCTGGGAGGAACCAGCTAGGCAGGGCCTGCACTGACTGGACCCCTGACTCTTATGCTCCGCCGGCCTCTCATCCTGAAGTCGGGAGTGTTGGCTTCCAAGCTCTCATGCCGGTGTCTCCGGCTCTGCTGGCCCCTCTCCTGCTCCACTGTCCCCCACCCCAGAGATGTGGACAGATTGTCCAGCCCAGGGACTAGCCCTCCTTGTCCGGATACCCTGCCCTAATGCAGGAGAGGTAGACGGGCCTCCTGGGCCTGCCTGTCCACCCCGCTATGGTGCAGCAGGTGACTTGAGACCCGGGCCCCACTCTGGTCACAGAACAAGTCCAGGGATATTGAATGGACGATCAGGGACCAGGGTCCCACTGGTCCCTGCCCGCGGGTCACAGGGTGAACTGCAGTGGCCCCACTGTCCACACCCGTCGATGGAAGTTGGCTCAGCTCAGCCGCATGCTCTCTGCAGCTCTGTCCTGTGATTGTAACTGGGCCTCAGTTTCCCCCAGGACTGCCTCCCCCACCCCTCATCTTAGGAGCCGCCACGTGGCCCTGGGAGGCCGATGGGCAGCTCCTCTGCTGCCCTCATGAGGGGATTTCAGTGCCAGCATCCCAGGAGGTGTCTCTATCTGGCAAGACTCATTCTGGAGGTGTCTCTGTGTGACACACCTCCTGCACTTGGCTTCTCGTTCTAGGAAAACAAATACCACCCCAGTAAATAAAAATTAATAAGTACATTTTTATGATGGCAAGTGGGGGCGACCTGAGGCTGAAATTGCTGCTAATTCCCTGGACGAGTTCCAGTGCAGATGTTGACAGATGCTGGGCTGAGGATGGGAGTGCAAATGCTCCGTGTCGATTCCTCCCACAGCCTGTTGGCTCCTGGGAGAGGCAGGTATGGTGGCCCAGGCTCAGGGCAGAATGACAGCACCCAGAGAGGGAGGGGCCAGAGCCCCTCCGGACAGGAGAGCGTGGCCACAGTTCAGATGCTAAGCTACCCATGTGGAAAATTGCTCCGACAGTTATGATGTCGCTGTCTCGGGTAGCAAGGGTTGTGCTATCGTTTAGCACAGCCATGCCTGCTGGTGCCCCGGGCTGCCTGTCTTAGTGTTGGATGTGGGGACAGCAGGTCCTGGGAGCGCCCTGAGTGGCCATGTTCCACCCCTCAGGAGCTCTGTGTCCCTCTCCTGATTGAAACCCTGAGCCAGCCAGGGGGAGAATGAGGGCAGTTGGTACTTAGGGAGCAACTGCCAGGGGCCTGGCATCCCCAATGCATGGATCCACGGGCCCTGCATTGTGCCTGCAGGAGGGGAGGGGATGCTGAGCACTTGGTGGGGTCCCTTGGTCAGCTCTGCACTCGGAGTGCCCACATTCTGGGCACAGAGGGGGACAGAGCTGCAGACCTCTGTCTTCCTCGCCTTGGGAGGTGAGCTTGGGGCTCAGGTCCTGGTGAGCTGGGGAGGGTCATGCTGGGACCTTCCCTTTCTCTCTGGAAGATGGGTTCTTTTCCTGTAAGGGCACATGGTGTGCTGAGGGAAGGTGGTGCTGTATGTGTGAGTGGAGCTGTCGAGGCCCAGGGGCACACTGTCCACACGCTTCCTTCTTGTTCCTGGGGACAGGCCCCGGTGTCCCCGGGACCCAGCAGTGCCCAGTGCTGGTGGGGAGCTGTGAAAGAGCAGATGCTGAGGGGCGCTGTGGAGCTGGCACCTTGGATACCAAGCAGGAAGCAGGAAACAGGGCTGCCCAGGTTGGAGGAGGAGGGAGGGAGGGCCACGGTGCCACTCAGTGGCAGGGCTGCCCAGGGGGTGCCAGCCCATGCTGAGGGACCCTGGAGAAGTCGGGGTGGGGAGGCTGCTGGCCCTTGTCACACCCCCAGTCTGCCCTCTGGTCCACTGGAAGGCAACTGGGGGGCGCCCGCCTGGGCTCCAGGGAGAAGGCGGAAGTGGGGCTCCCTGAGCTGTCACCCGGACGGGGGACCTACCAGAGCCCATGACCCTTCGCTAGAGGAATTGGGCACCGGGAGCAGGAAGAGAGACGAGGCCCCTCCAAAGACCAGGAGCCGAGATCTCCCCATGGCTTCAGAATCTGGGGACATCAGTCTAGACGATGAGGCCAGCTTTCGGGGGTGGTGAGCATCTTGCCTGGTGGATGAAGTGGCCCTAACCTGATGGGGTGTGACGGCTCCATGACAGATGGCAGAGGGCACCTGCAGCCGCTCCTGAGCCTGATTCCCATCTTCCAGCTGTCCCATGGACAGGAAAGGTGGGCTAGCTGCAGTTAATGTCGTTATAGTGGGGCGGGGACCCCTGCCCTGGCTCTATGACACCTTAAAGAATAGTAATTATTCTCCAAGGAAGCCTTCCTTCTGAGTCTTTGCCTTTCTGTGGTAATTAACATGACATGTCATTAACAGTCAGCGAACATTGTATGATCAAAGACAGTGTAATTTGTAGCAAGATTCTGAGGCATAGCACAATATTTGTTAATTATGTTATTGATTCTCATGCTCTGGAATGCCCTAATTATTCCTGATCCCCTGTGGACCCCACCATGCCCGCCAGGCTGGCTTTGAACTGCTGTCGTCCCCCGGGTGGTGGGGCCCCTGCTCTAGGGCTGTGGGACCACAGCTTTCAAGGGGATCAGAGGAGCTTTGTCTCCCCAGGGCCACATGAAAGAGGGGGCTGCTGAGATGCGGAGGGCTGCTTCTCCTGGGCTCTCCCAGCAGCTCCCTCTGAGTCTAGGAGCGAAGTGTAACTCCGGCCTTTAATTAGCCAGATGCTGTTAATTGACTTCCGGGGGACTTCTGGGGAGCTGGGGATGGACTTTCTTCCAGGCCCAGCCACCTGCTGTGGCTGCAGAAGGCAGGGCTGGGTTGTGGTCAGGTGAGGCCTGCTGGGGCCAGGAAGTCCCCGGTGAGGCTGTGGCGAGTGTCTTGGGTGACCTCCTGAGGCTTTCACACTGCTAAGTGGGTTGGTTGTTTCCATCAGCAGTGTTACAGCGCGATACATGTTTCCTAATCAGCTCTGTTTATGAGTGGGCCGGCGCCCACCCCTTGTTGAATCTCACAGCTAACCTTTGTCATTGCATGACAGTCAGCTTCCCACTCAGAACTGTCTGAACCCCAGTGGGATGCGTTCAGAGTGATGCTGGTGGGGAAGGGAGTGGAGTGGGGTATCTGGCTCAGAAAGGTGGCTTATGGTCAGGGGGCTGGATTGGCAAGACAGGCTTTGCCCAGAAAGATCTGAGTTAGGCAGCTTTTCATTGCTGGGACAAAGTGCCTAAGACCCCCAATTTAAAGGAGAAGTTTACTTGTATTCAGGCTCGTGGGTTCCGAGTTCCTGGTCCATGGTTTGCTCACTCCAAGGCAGAGATGTGACGGCAGAAGGATGTGTGTTGCGGTTTGTGTCCAGCTGTCCCCCAAAACCTCATGCAGTCATGGGGTGGACTTCTAGAGTTTATGATTGTTGTGGTTTGTAGCTAGTTGTCCCCACAAAGCCTCATGTAAATCATGGGGCTGTCAGGCGATAGGCTCCAGGGGTGGGGCTGTCAAGCGAGGCTTGAGGGGTGTGGCTTGAGGGGGCGTGGCCAAGAGAGGCGCAAATCGTTAAAACTGACAGCACGTGCTGTCAGAGTGTCCCCTTCCCCCTCCTGGACGCGGCAGGGTCCCAGCCCCTCCAGTCCCTATAAAGCAGGGGCAGCGTCTTGAAACCTCCAGGAACTGTGACTACATAAATCTTTCCTCCCCAAAGCTTGTGTGGCGGGTATTTGTCCCAGCAATGACAGAATAGTAACTAAAACAATGATTAACTCTTGAGCCACTGGGATTGTGGGTGTGAGTGCTGCTGGGATTGTGGGTGTGTGCACTATACCTAGTGTGGGGCTGACAAACACAAGGGAGACAGACCTGCCGTCTGTCCCCATTGTTGCCACTGCCCCTGCCCTTTTGCTCTTGCTGTTTTGCTGTTTTCTGCTGCCATGAACCGCTGCCCTCTGCCATGTGCCAGTCTGCCTTGGAGTCAGCCGAGTATGGACTGAAACCTCCACAAACTGTGAGCTAAATAAATCTTTCCTTCCTTCATTTTGGATGTTGGGTATTTTGTCCCAGCAAAAAGAGAAAAGCAACAGAGAGAGGGTGGTGGAGGAAGGCTGCTCACTGCACAGCAGCCAGGAAGCAGAGAAAGAGGGAAACACCCTGAGAAGCCAAGGCAGGGGCCAGGGAGCAGACTGAGTCACCAAAGTCCCCCACTGAGACACACCCACAAGTGTGCTTCCTCTCTGAGGGCCATCTAAATTACCTGATGTTGCGACCCTCAGGGCCATGGAGGGCTGGCTTTTCTAAGTGACTTTGTAGCCATTGGCAGGAAGTTTATGACTCACGGAGCAAAGGCTCGGCACCGGCGCCAGCAGGGTGAGGCTTCTGTCGGCTCATCCTGTGCTGGGTATACGCCCTCCTCTCGCCTGGCCTTTCAGCATCTCCTCACTGCTCTGGACCCTGAGGGCCTGGAGAGAGCGGTGACCAAGGGCCCATACTCCTTGAGGGCAGAGCCCTGTCCTGGCATCAGTCGAGGGTGCTAGGGGAATGCATCAGGAGGGAAGGTGGTCCCTGCCTCAAGCCAGGGGTGGCAATAGGGAGGGAAGGCAAACAAGGCTCTGGCACTGCACCTGCCTGGCCTCTCAGTCCCCTCAACTTCACCCTTGCCAACAGCAGGGATGGGACAGACACAAAGAGGCCTGGGATGCTGGGGGTGGTGGTGGAATATGGCCTGGGTGCACAGGAATGAGATGGGGACACTGTGAGTGGCGTTGTCCCAGATCCAGGCATTGTTTGGCCCCCAGGTAAATGAGGCATGATTCTACCCCGTCGTCGAGCGCAAGCCCCATGAGGCAGCCCCCGCCATCCTTCCTGCCCCGGCCCCTACCTGCCTGACCCTTTCCCTCCAGGTCTTGTGGACGTCCTGGTTCTTGATTTCTTTTTCCACCCTGGGTCATTGCAAAGGAGCCCGTGAAGGGCACTGGCCAGAAGATGGGCCCGTGAAGGTTTCCCTGGAAATGATCTCCCCATAAATGAGGTCATGTTCTACTTGATTTCTAGTCCAGTCTTTGGAAAGGTTTTCCCCTGGCTCACTGCCCTCCTTCCTTTCCCTTCCATCTGCTCTCACACCCACGCGGGAGTCCCTGCCAACCTCCTTCCTCGCCGTGCAACTGTAGCCTCTTGTGGACTTCCCGTCTCTTACACACCTACACACTTACAGGCCACTGCTGTTTCATAGACACAGGACGGCATTCTATGACTGTCCCTCGGGACCCCAGAGGGGTCGGGTGCCTCGTAGACCAGGCGCAGAGCCCACACGCATTCTCCTATATGCTTTAAATACTCCCTAGGTCAACTGTCCTGCTTAATCTGAGATAAGCGCTACATAAATGGTTGTTATATTGCATCGTTCAAGGGATTATGCCAAGAAAAGCAACTGTATATAGTCAATATGGACAAAAACCCCACCCTAACTTCCTACCCATCAAATACTTCATGAATGTCTAGTTAAAAACAAACAAACAAACAAAAAAACCCCACCTACTAATGGGCATTTCCCATCCTCATTTTAAGTCAGAAACAGACTCTTGGGAAAGCATGGCTGAGATCAGGTAGGTCCCTTACTGGAAGCCAGTCCATGGCTGCCCAGCTAGCTCAGGATACACACCCAGCTCTGAAGGTGTCTCGTGCCCTGTGGCTCAGTTCTCTCAAACCCTGACATAGCCAGAACTGGTCACCGTGGCTTCCTCAGGTGCCTCTGCTGCCCGCCAGGCCTGGTGCCCACTGTCCACAGTGCCCCTGCGCTCAGCGGCTGTGTGTGCATCAAGGGGTGATTAGAGGAAGGACCCTGGGCTGGGCCTCCTCGGAAGGGACCACTTAGAGGGGGGCAGTGAGTCTGAGTTGAGGAACAAGGACCAGGGGAAGCCACACAGATAAGGACCAGCCCCCTCGGAAGCAGGAGTTTGATGAGGACAGAGTCATGCAGAGGTGGGAGGGCCTTGGAACAGAACATGACTGAGGTTCACCTTTGGGTGTCAGCAGAAGCATGGAGAACTCAGGGGACAGCCCAGGGACATCTGCCACCTCCATCTGGCCACAGAGGGTATCATAGGCTGAATGCCCAGGGTGGGGCTGAGGGTTCTAGAAGGAGCAGGGAGTGAGGTGGGGTTAGGCTGGGTTAGAGAAAGCAGAGAGAGTGGGTGGTGG
>PVKN010001947.1:0-46362 GCA_004027915.1 Capromys pilorides
CAGAAATAAGAAAAGGATGTCCACTGTCACCACTGCTATTCAATATAATTTTTGAAACAATAGCCACAGTAATAAGGCAAGACATAGTAATAAAAGGCATATGTTTGGTTAAAGAAAAAGTGAACTTCTTATTTGTAGATGATGTGACTCTCTACATAGAAATTTAAAAACAAATCCACAAAAAGACTCCTAGAATTTTTTTGGCATTCTTTTTATTTTAATTTTTTGTTATTATTATTTTACAATAATTAATACATTGTATAATGTTGTCTTTGTCATAGTTGTTCAGAATACAAGATGCAAACATGATTTCTTATCTAAACATCATTAGGTATAGATCTTTCTTTCATTGCACAAAGAGAAAGTAGCTGTATATATAGTCCAATAGTCCATAACAGTAATAGATTACCAGCTCATCTGGCACTATTGGAAGCTATTGACTTGATCATTTTACAGTTCAGCATATTAATATGACATTCATTTTTATACCTTGTGGTCAGACTTTTCTGCTGGTTAAGACCAAGATAAAGCAAGACCTACATCACAATAAATATGTAACTTTTCTATCTGACAAGGTCAGTCAGGTCCCCTCAGGGTTTACCCTGAAACCATGCACTGTGGTTTGTCGAACTTTTGTCAGTGTCAGCCATCTGGATGAATCATGGCCATTGCTTGACCATTTTGCTCTCTGTGGAAGCCTGAAAGAATGTTTTCTCTCTAGGTGACTCTCCTTAGGCACAGTGTACATCCTCAATCACTTTCCTAGATCTCTGCGTAACAATGCGTAACTTTTCTTTTTTTACATTCTATAGGGGTTTTAAAATTTAGAATATCAACAATTGATAGAAAATACCTGTTTCTTGTTATGTCTAAGGCGTTCGATATTCAAAAAGATGGTGATATTAAGCTCAAGTGCCTAAGTTATAGGAAATAATATCATTAAGCTTCCCCTCTGAATGGTTAACAACTTAAGGTGGCAGTCCAGGGGCTGGGGAGATAGCTCTGTGGCACAAGTGCCTGACTGGCAAGTGCAAGGTTGTGAGTTCAAACTCCAGTCCCACAAAAGAAAAGTTGGCAGACCAAATATTTAGAGGAAAAAAAGGGACATGAGTATAGCAAATATTTTGGTTCTAGCCCTTCAAGGTCATTGAAAACACAGGACATAAAAGAATCTGTACTGTAACAGCATATAGCTCAGTAGAGCCCCAAATTTCCTGTTTGAGGAGATTATGGGGCCACAGAAGACTACTAGAATTAATAAGCAAATCCAGTTACATCACAGGATACAAAGTCAGCCTTTGGAGCTCCTCAGACTCATGCTGATTGCTACCACATGACCTTTGAATATTAAAGAGCATTGAATCTGGGGTGCCAAATTAGGTCCCTTTCCCTAAATATGCCACAACCTCTGTACTGCCATATCCAGTTCTGCCATGGGGGCCATTATGGTTTGTATCTAGTTGTCCCACCAAAGCCTCATGCAGTCAAAGGGCAGGGACTTCTAGAGTTTGAGATTAACTCCTGATTCACTGGGATTATTTGTTTTAGTACTGCTGGGATTAAGGGTGTGTGTACCTTCCCCAGCCTGGGATGATAGCCTGAATGTATTATAAGAGAGACAGAGAAACAGACTTTCTGTTGCTCTCTGCTGCCCTGGTTGATCAGTTGCCTCTGTTGTGATTGTTGCTGTTCTGCCACCATGAACCGGATGTTCCCTGCCCTGTTCTACTTAGCCTTGGGCCAGCTGAATATGGACTGAAGCCTCCAGTAGGTGTGAGCTAAATAAACCTTTCCTTCCCTCATCTTGGGTGTTGGGTATTTGTCCCAGCAATGAAAGAAGAGTAACTGAGACAGGGGCTTTCTTGGAGATATTTGAAATCTCCCTTAAAAACATATCCCAGGAATTGAAGCACAAGTTTCTAATCCTCAGAGCTCATGTTTATTTAGATTTTATGTTTCCCTTCAACCCACCTGCTGAAGGCTTTCACCCCAGCAGAAATAATGTTGACTTACTTCTCAAAAATCTACACAGCTGCTCATCCCCACTCCATTTATTAAATCCTTTCACGTTATCCCTACCCAGCCTAGGGGAGAGTTTCTACTGAAAGGAAAAAGTCCCCATAGGTCCTTGGTTAGAATGGATCCTGTTTAAAAAGATTAACAAGAGAAAACCAAGTTGATTTATCAACAGTTCTAATTCATATATGTGAAATATATATATATATATATATATATATATATATATATATATAGAGAGAGAGAGAGAGAGAGAGAGAGAGAGAGAAGAGAGAAGAGAGAACAGAGTTCTCAGACAGTTCTTAAGGAGGTGGCATTGAACGCCAACTTAAGTAACATCTGAAACAAAGAACAATACATTTTTAGAGTTGAAAGACAAAGGAAAAGGAGTGTGAGCCCTCTATAAGCAGCTACTTGGGATGAAGCAAGTAACCATTCATGGCCTGGGAAGCTTCTCATTGTGAATTTCTCTGGTACCATCACCAGAGCAGAAAGCCGTCTTCAGACATTACTGTATTTTTGCCTAGGGGAGACATGGGTAGGATACCTTTCTGTCTCACTTTTAGGTAAACAGAAAAGCTTGGTGGCATGTACTTCTTAACTGTCTTCCATTCAATAAATAATCTTTCATATTTTAGGGGCATAGTTTGGGTTCTCATGCTGTTATCCTCTATATGACAGAAAATCTCTTTTAAATTATCACATATTTCTTCAACTCGCACAAGCTATTTTCTGAGTCCCCTAGGCCTAGCCTGAATCTCTTTTATTTTGATAAGGAAAAGTAGACAGAGGGATATAAAGAATAATGAAATGAGAATCCACCCAAGTTCAACATCTGTCAACATTTTGCTCCATCTGACGTTAGGACTGTTGTCCCCTGTATGTGTGCCCCCACAGTGGCATTGTGCCTTCTTGCCTGTAGATGTGGCCTATGCTTTAAAGTTTATTTTTAAAAATGAGTTATTATCTTTTGGAATACAATAAATAGCCTATTTCTGAGCAAATTTTGTCATCCATCAATATTCCTTCCTAAATTGTCATCCTTTGCCAATAAAAGGAAGGAGGGAAAAATAGAGAGAGAAGGAAGGAGAAGGAAATAGCCCCCTCTAAAAACACAAATAATTTTACATCTGCTAGTTATGACTTTCAAGCTCTTATTTTGGAGCTCCAGGTCAAGAATTTTACTTCCTTAATGATCCCCACCATTCACCCGCTCCCAAGGCACGGAGACTTGACCTTAGTCCCAACAGTGTAAAACATTTAGGAGAAAGAAAGAGTGGTTACCAAGAATGAAGAAGACATCAGGGAGCATTTCAGACATTGCCCAGCTCTCTCTAAGCACAAACCCTTCCAAATGATAGTAATAAAAGCTCATCAATCATTGCTAAAACTAGCAGGTAAAAGCTTTATGATAAACACAGCATTCACAATTTCATAAAGCATCTTACTAGTTAACAAAGAAGCAGAGGGAACTTCCAAGATGAAGGGGCAGATCCTCCACTATATGATCAAAGTTACAATTTTAGTGTTAGGACCAACTGGAAGGGAGTGCTTCCTAAGACCCCCAAGACAGCAGCAGCAAATCAGCCCAAAATATGCCCAAAATGCAAACTCTCAATTTTATCATGCAAACCCAAATTGAAGGACATTCTAGAATAACTAGTTAATGCTCTTCAAAAACACCAAGGTCAAGAATAGCAGGCTTGGCTGGAGTCAAATGCCTATAAACCCAGCTTATAGGTAGTAGGCTGAGGAAGAAAGATCGCAAGCTCGAGGCAGGTTGGCTAACTCAGTGGTCCCCCTTTCAAGCCCCACTAGCAAATGAACATATTGATAAATACAGAAGAATTATTCTAGATTAAAAGAGATGCAAGAGACTGTCATGATCTTAATATTTATGCTGCCCCCCATCCTTATCCCTCCCTGCCTCCATGACATTAGGTGGTAGGGTCTTTGAATATTTATTTATTTATTTATTTATTTATTTATTTATTTATTTATATTATGGCTGGCTCAGCCTGCCCTGGGGGTGGGGCTGGCACAGCATGTGGGGCTGGGCATCGAACCATGGTCCCTGGCGTTGCCTAAGCTTGCCTAAACAGGCGCTTTAGATCACTGAGCCATCTTGCCAGCCCCGGTGTTAGGGTCTTAGAAAAGAAATTAAATCATAGGGTAAAGTCCTCATATGTAGGATTATTGCTTATATAAAATAGACCCAAGAGGGATCGTCACATCCCTTCCATATGATAAAGAGCCATCTAAAATTAAGAATTAGGGCCTCCTTAGACCTAATTTTCTATAGCTTAATCCTGGATTTCCTAGCTTCTAGAGCTATGCGAAATTTCTGTTGCTTATTAGCCTTCCAGCCTATGGTACCTGAGATTTATAAAGTGATATTGTACCACAAGACAGCTTTAAAGGACACTATTAAGATGATTAGAATGTGAACTATCCATGCAGATTACTAAATAATATTCTATCCACATTTAATTTCCTAATTTTGAAAATTATACTATGGTTATATGAGAAAATGTTCTTTAAGGAAAGATACAAAAATATTCAGGAATAAAGCCACATGATCTCCTCACCTATCTGTGAAATGATTCAAAAGTACACACATGCACACATACACATGCACGCATACATGCATGCACATATGCACACAAATCAATTTAGAGAGAGGATACGACAGCGAACAAAGAGTGTAAGTAATCATCAAATGTGGGAAGCATACATGAATAATTCTTGCAACTCAACTACTCTTTAAGTTTAAAACCATAAAACCCTTCCCCTCCAATACAGCTGTCTTTCTTTCACTTTCTGTACTCTGCCCTGAAATGCGGGTGGGTGGAGAATAGACCTTAGAAAGGTGAGACTTAATTATAATTTTCACATTCAAACTGGAGCTGTTGAGACACACAGTGAGTAAAGCTTTTTTCTCTAGATTTCTGGCTTTGAAAATTCTGTATCAATGTGAATTCAGTCTGTAAGGTTCTAGATTCCAAGACAGGATGCCAAAGAAGAAAGGCTTGGATATTTTGATTATTCCTTGAAATTTTGCTACTCACACTTTCAGAGGTGAGCTCTGTTTCCAGCACCCCACCCCTTTTACCAGCTGCCCCTGATCCTTTGCAGAATATCCAGTCAGCTGATCTTGAGTTTCTTTCTCCTCTCAAGTCAAATCTGTCAGAGAAATGCAGTTTACCGTACAGGACTGAGAGGACCAATTTGGTGTTAGTTGGGCAAAATATGTCAGAATCCCCCGGACTTTGGCTGCTGCTCTTTGGGGAACCAAACAGAAGTGGCAGATGGTAGCAATTTGCTAGAGGTGGCTACTGAATTTAAATTATTTCTAAGAAGATTATAATTCCCATCACAGAGTATCTGATGGTTTTCATTTATGATGGGCCTCATGTAAAATACTAGACTGAAAGTATCTCTGTTCAAATATAAATGAGAAATTAACTCCCAAAGTTTAGCATCACTGCCCAGGGCCAATACAATAAAACCTCTAATCCCTTTTCCAAGTCAGACATTTTTCTGTTGGGCAGGAAAATACACACACTCATGAGATTTGTGTGTGTGTGTGTGTGTGTGTGTGTGTGTGTTGGGGGGGTGTCCATAAATATCCCCAACAGATTTAAAAGAAACAGCAGCCTCAGCACTGAGAGCAAAGCACAAAATGTCCACAGAATGAACCAAACAAATCAGGCTCAGCAACTGGATGAACTTACTGGGGGTTACTTACAGAGACGAGGACAGCTTGCCGGCTGCAGCACTACAGAAGTTGCCAGTGCCTTTGTGCTAAGGCACAGGTTTTATAGGGCTCTAAGGTGACAAAAAAATAAAAGCAAAGGACAGTAGGTATGGAGCGAATCATCCTGGACGCGGCAGCGTCCCAGCCTCCCCTCCAGACCCTATAAAGCGAAGGCAGCGTCTTGAAACCTCCAGTAACTGTGAGCCAAATAAACCTTTCCTTCCCTAAGCTTGTGTGTCAGGTATTTGTCCAGGCAATGAGAGAATAGTAACTAATATAAGATAAAAACCATCCAGGCCTATATCAAATACTTCCCTGAAAACATCTCATAATTTCAAGTAGTAACATATTCATGTCATGGAAAATCCATTTGACCCCAGACTGGGGCAATGAAGCTTCCAACAATCCTTACAGACTGGAAGGATGATAGCTTCCAGAAAATATATCAAGAGCTCACTTTATAGAATAGAAAGAACAGTGCTGAAGTCCAGGTTCTACGGTCCTGCCTGAATCCCATCAGTACCAGATTTCTGAGTTGAGAGCAGAGTAGAACTGTATCAAAATGTTCCTTGCTCAAACAAATGTAGTAAATGAGAAAAATCGAGCTAACTCAACCTAAGGGGCATATTTTTGGATGATTATTTTTAACAATATTTGCATATCTGTGGATTATTTACTTATTTTTTTTTATTTTAGAGAAGTATCTACAGGAACAGGGTGTTCAGGTTCTCACTACTAGATCAGACTTGTAGTGATCCGCCTGTTTATAGCCTCCTAAGAGCTGGGATTACAGGCACATGCCACCATGCCCAGTCTCAGTTGCCATCTCAGCGCACCCCAGGAGCTGGGCCAACACAGCAGGCCGAAGGATTGAATCTCAGGCTCCTGCACCTGCTTGTAGGTGCTTTAATCTGCTGAGCTATTTGGCTGGTCCTTCTTAAAAAGATTATTGAAAAGAAATAATCCAAGATGCAAATCTAGGTGGCAGAAATGTAAATGATTATTATTTTATGTTTTTAAAATTTTAAAAGCATGGGTACTTTTATGTTTTTAATGACAGATCTAGATAAGGTAAGAGAGTGAGAGAGTCTTGGGACTCAAAACGGATAGTTTTTCCTAGCACTTTTCAGGAGAGGAGGTCCTGACTCTCAGGTGTGCCCTCGTTGCTGGCAGGGCAGGTACTAGCAGCTGCTTAAGCAGGGTACCTTGCTATGACTTCGCTTCCAGGCTAACAAAGCAGCTTGCTGGTCACAAATTGGTCAGTCAGTCTGTCTGTCTGTCTGTCTCTCTCTCTCTCTCTTCCCCCCCCCCCCTCTCTCTCTCTGTCCTGACAGGAAGAAGACAAACTGATCGATACATGCTAACCATGCAAGACTCACTGGTCTCGTGCAGTGCTGCAGGTAGCCCCAGCTCGATGAATCTCTAGCAGGGACTGCTCCCACGCTGTGGACGGCTTGACATTTACACACTCAGGCATAAATTAGGAAACCGCTCTTCTGGTTTACGCACTGTGCTCTGTGAGCTTGGTTAGCAGGTCACTTTCTGTCTGAATGACCACAGTTCCTCCAAATGATGACAGATTTATGCCTCGGAGCTTACAAAGCTGACGTGGCCAAGGCCATACCTCCCTAGAGCCATGGTCACACCTCTGCAGAGCCCAGACTCCTCCAAAAAAGCTTCCATCTTCATTTCTCAAATTGCTAGCCAAGGCACTAAATGCTATGTTTACTTTACCTGTATTTATTTATAGATGAGCAGTGATTTATTTTGATAATCTTGACTTATCTTTGCTAATATCGGAGACTCTTAGATAAGAAGGTAGTTTTTACCGCTCCTTGTTGAATTTTGTTTCTAGTATGTTTAACTTAGGTCTGTGGTTTATTTCTGACTTTGCTACCTCGGGAGCAAAAATCAAGGATTACCAGCAGACTGTCAGACAAGTCGCTTTTTAAAGTGGAGCAAGTAAAGTTACACTGAGAACTGAAGAAAAACAAGGGGGTGAAAGCCGGTGCTTTGAGTTCACAAGGTGGAACAGGCGCTATTTGTGGGGGGCAGATGCCTTTCTGAGCCTGGGAAGAGGTGGAAATCTTGTGTTCCCTGTAGTCACAACCTGCACTCCAGGTTCCTAGTGAGGGCCCCTACGGGGTGCACAGAAGCTGCACGAAAGTCTAGGCTGGAGACTGTGCAAAGGCCTCCCACCCTCCAGGGAGGCGTGGCCTCCAGATGCCAGAGGACCAGGCTGAGCAGCAGCCCTGGCGATGAAGTGACCGCCGCAGACCCGCAGCCAGGTTCCTCCTGTCACTTCGAAACAGGTTGGCCAAAGACTTTTACGCAAACTCTTGGGTTGGAGGCCACAGAGGCCTCAGAATGACTCAGGGGACAGATGTCTTCTCTACTCTAATGACAGGGTTGTCTGGGAAAGCAAATCCCTCACAGTATGCGTGACCCAAATTTATTTTCGCCATATGGGAGATGCACGTGAACCGGGATTACAAGGGTGTGCTAATTTGATACAGCTCTAGGCAGCCAGGTCGTCTTCCCTTCCCCACATTTGCACTCCTGCTTTTGTATTTTTTTTTTTTTTTTTAATGCTGGTAAAATATCTAGCCACATTGTACAAGTATTCACTCTGTGGGCCACTACTTCTGCTTCCAGGAATCTAGCTCCATGGCCAGAAGTACAAACATAGACATAAGACTAAATATCATAACACCATTCGTTAAAGGTCAAAGAATGAAAATGATAAACACTTCTTAATAGGGAATTGGTGGGCTAGAACTATGATCCAACCAGAAAATGAAGTACTAGAAAAGTGTGGAATGAGGACCACGGATATGCACAATCTCCACTGTACATTGTTGATTGAAAAGAACAAAGGTAAGAAAAATGTATCCTGTGTGCTACAGCTTGTATATGAAAAGTAGGGGCAACATACGCATGGGAAAAGCCATTAAAGGACAACAATAGAGGAAAAGATGGTTGTTTTTTAAATAGGTACTTATAAAGTGAAGAAAGCAAAATGATAATTCAGATAAAGGTAAAATACAGACCTCTATATAATGTTGCGTGAAACAAGTGAGACAGACAAGCTAGAATGCCACATGACATCACTCATTTGAGGAAAGGAAGGCACAAGAAAAGAAAATGATGGAAGGTGAATAGAAAGGAGAGGGGGACAGACCTCTTGCAGGAGAGAAGCAGTGCAAGGGAACAAGGGGGGACAGGGGGAGGGAGACGAGAGGGATAAAGAAGAGTCGCACTCAGGAACCTAAGGACTCCTGTCAGCACGAACACTCGATATCATACTGTGAGCTAAGAAAAATGATAGCAACAAGTAGGGAAGGTACATAGCGGAGCCAGAGCTGGGGGGAGGAGGAGGGAAGGGGAGGGCTAAGGACAAACCAATCAAGAGGCTGTAATATGTACATGTGATGACGCCCCAAGATGACTGTAAACTGCAGAAATTGCCAACATGTACTAATAAAATAAAAAATACTTTTCTGAATATACTGTGCAGAAAATTTGACTTTATCCTTGTAAATACTTCACATAATTTTAAACCAAAGCAACTCAAAATTATGACAAAGAAATTTAAACATGAAACAAATCTGTGTCTAGGTAGTATCACACTTTTTATCTTTTTTTCTTTCCTTTTTTTTTTGTGGGACCTGGGTTCAAACTCACAACGTTGCACTTGCCAGGCAGGCACTTGTGCCACAGAGCTATCTCCCCAGCCCCTCTTTCTTTCTTTCTTCCTTTCTTTTTCTTTTTTTTTTCTTTAGTTTCAAAACAAGTTAGTAGTGCATTCCTAATAATTGATACACTGAATATTGTTGTCCTCATAGTAGTTATACAGAGCACAAGGTGTAGACATGATAAATTTTCTAATCCATATTAGTAGGGGAGGAAAAAAAGAAAAAAAAAATCCTTCTCTTTGTACAAAGAGGAAGTAGTTGTATACATAGTCCAATATTCCATAATTGCAGTGGGTTACTGGTGAAACTGGCAATGTTGGAGGCTGTTGGTAGAAGCCTTACAGCTCATCATACTAATCTAGCTCTGTGTTTTATGCCTCGTAATTAAGCTTTTCTGCTAGGTGATCAAGGGCAAGTTAAGGCCAGACCTGTATAACAGAACATCCATCTTTTGTATCTTCCAGGGTCAAATCACCTCAAGATTAACTTTGGAACTATGTACAGTGCTTTGTAGAACTGTTGCCAGTGTCAGCCATCAGGATAAGTCATAGCCATTGCTTGACCAGTTTGCTCTCTGTGAAAGCCTAAAGGAATGTCCTCTCTCTAGGTGACGCTTCTTATGCACACTATAGTTCATTTATCCCTTTCCTCTGAGGTCCCTTAATCTCCTTGAACAGAAAATTTGGGAAACTACTGAGTTATAGGATATTACAGCACAGGTTCTCTTATGTCCTGAGTCCTCAACGACCTTGAAGGGCTAGGACCAAAATGTTCCCAGCCCCTCTTTCTTTCTTTTTTTTTTTTTTTTTGAGGGGAATGGTCTACAGGGTGTTCAGGGTCTCACTATTAGATTGGACTCATAGTGATCCGGCTGTTTACAGCCTCCCAAGAGCTGGGATTATAGGCAGGTGCCACCTCACCCAGTCTCAATTGCTGTTTATAGTGGTTGATAGATTGTGTCAACTTGTCTGGATGTTGATGCATTTTATCAGTTTGGCTACATTGCCTGGCTGTTCCACACTGAGCCATGAGGGCCCTGCCCCAGCATAACTCAGTCTGGACTTTATCTCCTGGCTTCCTGCACAGACTCTTCAGCCTCTAGTTTGGACCCTTCAGCTTTCTGAAGCAGATTCTTCTGCCTTCCTTTTCACACACAATGACTGACCCTTAGAGACTGTTAGGAACTGGTAGAAACTGGTTAAGACCAGTAGAGACCAGTAGGGATGGAACACTGCAGTGAGTATAAAAGCCTTGGGACTGAATCCTTCAGTAGGCAGTGTGCAGATGCTCTCAGCACACTTCCCCATCTGACTCTGGGACTGGCATATTTTGTGTTATATCTGTTCCTTGTATTATATCTGTTCCTCTAGTTAAACCCTGACTAGAACACAGTCTCAGCGCGCCCCCCAGGGGCAGAGCCAGCACGTCAGGCCCCAGGCCTGGGGATCAAACACCTGGCCCCTGCACCTGCTTGCAGGCAATTTAACCCACTGAGCTATTTGGCCGGCCCTTCATACTTTCTTAAAAGAATTATTTCAAGTGAATCTGAAGCATAATAATTTAAATGTATATCTTTAATGGAATATATTCATATCACAAAAAAACTAATTTTTTTCTTTTTTTGTACTCGGAATTAAACTTAGGACCTTACATTTGCCAGCCAAGTGCTGTGCTGCTGAGCTATATCCACAGCCCTCACAACTTCAATTTTAATGGAATTGGCGATAATACTGGCATTGTTATTCTGACAATATTAAATACGTTCTTATAGGATAAAAACAAGAAATTAATTTATTCTCAGGAATCAAAGCTTTCAATACAAATAAATAGAGATAAAAAATTTAAAATGAGGGCTGGCCAGATGGCTCAGTGGTCCAAAGCGCCTGCTTAAGCAAGCTTAGGCAACCACAGGGACTGGAGTTCGATCCCCGGCACATTATGCTGTGCCAGCCCCATCCCCAGGGTAGGCTGAGCCAGCCATAACATAAATAAATAATAAACAAAGTAAAAAAAAAATTAAAATCAGATGTTAACATGAACTGTATATACTTAACTATGAGACATATTTTCTCTTAAAAAGAATAAATAATCCTTAGTTATCTACGCTAAAATAGCCTTAAAGACCAGCTCATTAATGGTGCATCTATTAGGATACAAAGGCCGGCAAGTAAGGGAGCTGGACAGCCATTTCTTTCTAAATCCCTAGGAGTCAAATGATACATGGCTTGCTGACTTTCTGTTGTCTACCCTGGTTTCAGTCAACAGTACAGCAAGACCATAGCTCAAGCTGATGTTTACAAGAAAACAGGCTAAACTAAAAAGCATCCGGAACAGCGCCTCACACACTTGTTCAGCCAACCCGGGGGTTGGAATGAGCTGCTGGTTCCCTGTGAATGCGGTAACTTCTGAAGATCTGTGCAGGAGCTGCTCTAAGAAAGAGGAGCGTCGTGCTCACCTCCCAAGGCCTTGCTGTGGCCCCTGCACGCCGGCCACTGACTCCTCCAGACCCTTCCCCCATGGGGCAGGAGCTTCCTTGCAGTGGATCAAGCCACGGAGAACTACTGACATGTCTCGTGCTGGGGAGGAATGGGACACAGAAAACAGCACGAATGTTTTGACCAGAGGTTATCTGGCTCTTGGCGAAGTATTTTGCCTTACATGTTCACCTACGATTATAGAAACAGGAAGTAACAAACTCCAAAACGGACACACAGGTTTTGAAATAGGAACGTGAGCTGATGTCCATAAAAAGAATACGCAGTTCTCCTGAGGCCCTGTCTACCAGGAGTTATAGTTATACATGTATTTTCCTACATGGTGGCAAAAGCAAATTAAAATGCTCCTTTTATATGAAACAAATTATTTGAACTATAAAGTATTTGGAACAGTCTCAATTGAATGATTAGTTCACTCTGTTAGGAAAAAAGATAGATTAAACAAAATGAGGGAGCAAAAAGGCAGCTCACAGAAAAACACCTCCAAATTTCCAACAAAACATGAAAAAATGCTTGGAATCAAGGCCATGCAAAAATAAATGAGTAATGATGTATTTTACCTTTTCACATGGACGTGTTAAAAGCATTATTCTAACCATCACTGGCAAGAAAAGCGTGTTCTCCTATGCTAGATTTTTTTAAGTTAGTTGTTAGGCTGGAGAGATAGCTCAGAGGCATAAGCACCTGCCTGGCAAGCACAACCTAACTAGTTGTTGTTCATGCCCCTCCTCCCCACACACAAGGATACACACACACACACACACACACACACACACCCTGGACTAGTGGAAATGAAAATCTTCATCATATTACATATTGGAGAATCAATACAAAAGTTAAAGTGGGAAGGTAAATAGGACAAAAATTAACATCTCCATTTTAGTGATGAAAAATATGGCTTAGAAAAAAATAAATAATTTAACCTATACTTTTGGCATTATAGCCATGTCGATTCCCTACATAATGTTACTTGCATTAGGTAAATTTAACCTCAAAAAGTTCTGTTGAGTTAGGTAAAACGATCCTAAAGTTCATATGGAGAAGTAATCACTTCTGTGTAGTCAAGGAAGATAAGTAGAAAACATAGCGTAGTGGAAATGTAATCAAATTTAAAGGATGTATCCGATGGTTGGTAACCATACTAATGGAACTTTTCTCAAACACAGAGCCTTGGAATAATCCAGTTTATATGAGAATTTAATAATGTGATAAAGCCAATAGTTCAGTTCAATAGGAAAATCACAGAGCACTAAATAACTAGTACTGGTACAACTGACTCTCTATATGGAAAAGAAAATTAAACTCCCTACCATAGACTTACACACACACACACACACACACACACACACACAAATACCATAAGATTAATAATCTAAATGCAAATATTTGTTGAGTAAATAAATATGTAAAAACTTGAAAAACTATGAGAATGGCTGCATGTACAATTTGGAGATTGGAAAGACTTTCTCAATCAAATACTCAAAGAAGAAAGATGAACTTTTTATAATAAAATATAAAGAACAATAATGTGGAAAGACTGTGAACCCTGATATAGTGTCTGCTATCAACTATTTCTTATCATTAGAATAATATATGCTTTGTATCATGGGAGTCGTTTTGCACTTCAAAAACATTTATAACAAAAAAGAAAAAAATAGGAGAATGCATTTATAATATACAACTGTTAAAGGGTAAGTATCTCAATTGGACAATTAGTCCATCCTCTTATGAAAGAAGATCAAGACAAAGTGAGGAGAAAGGCAGCTCACAGAAAAACACCTCCACATTTCCAACAAGACATGAGAAAATGCTTAGAATCAAGGACATGCAAAAATAAGTAATAACATAGTTTACTTTTTCACATGGACATGTTAAAAGAACTGTTCTAACCATCACTGGCAAGAAGGGGAAGTGTGCTCTCTTATGTGGAATTATTTATTTATTTATTTTAAAGTTAGGCTAGGGAAGATAGCTCAGCCGCATATGTGCCTGCCTGGCAAGCACAAGGTCCTGAGTTCAATCACCAGTTAAAAAAAAAAAAAAATTATTTGTTACTAAATATTTGCACAGCAATCTGGGAATCTCCATTAATAATTAAACATACTTTCCCTTTGGCCCAACAATTCTATTTGTGGTGTCATGTCCCATGTAAATAATACCACTATATTAAGTGGCATACGAAGATGTTCAGAATAGTGTTTTTTATGTAACAAATTTTATTCAGCAGCTATTTTATGCCTGATCATTTTTTAAGTGTTAGAAAATAACAATAAGATTCTTACTTATGGATGTCTTATTGGGTGAGATAGAAAATACAGTTACTAAATAAATAATCTGATGAAGCTAAAACCAAGTGTTTTAAAAATAATCTATAGCAGGGGGCTGGAGAGATAGTTCCATGGCACAAGTGCCTGCCGGGCAAGTGCAAAGTCGTGAGTTTGAACACCAGTCCCGCAAAACACACACACACACACACACACACACACACACACACACACACAACTAAAAATAACCTATAGCAGACCAAGACATCTCAATTCGGACCACTGCGCGGAATCTTCTTGCATGGGGGCGGGGCTTCAAAGCAGCGCCGGCGTTTCCCAGTTCTCCAGGCTAGAAAGCTCGCGGTTAAGGTGGGCTAATCCACTTCCTGATTCACACAACTCTGTCTTGCTGTCCCCTCACAAGGCAGACGGAGGTCATATTCACTTCAATCACTGCTAAGGAGATATTAATCCCATCCTGCGGACTCCACACTTACAACCTACTTTCTCACCAAGGGCAATTAGACTTTCAAAGGAATATTGGAGTGATACTAATATTCCGTCCACATGAGACTTCACAAAGCAGAGAGCGAAACCAGTGCTTGCAGGGCTTAAAGGACATCTTGGTTTCCAGACAGAGATATAACCAGGGCAGGGCACCAAGATAAGGATCTCCCTGCCATGTTCAAAGAGTCTCAGGGAGACAGGAACAGTGGAGCTCGAGTAGAGGAACAAGCGGCCCAGCGGGGACATGTTGGAGGCGCAGGCATGGTCGGCAGCAGACAGGAGGGACCTTGATGTCACCCTAAGGGGGCTGGATTTTAGTAGTCAGAAAACCGGGAGTCGCTGCAGTGTCCTAAGTAGAGGAGTGACACATGATCTCATCTATGCTTTTTAAAAAATCATTGGATGCTGCTGAAAATGAACTGTTTTGTTGATAGGTGAGAGAATGTGAGGAGAGAGGAAAAAGGAGCAAGAAGCGAGAGAGAGGAGCAGAGAGAGGACATGAACGATAATGCCGCCAGCACTGCACGTCTTCAGTTAGGACTCAGCAGGCGGAAGGCGAATTTCTCTATCATGTACACGCACGCGCGCGCACACACACATTTTAATAATCATTTGTTTTCCTAATTACTTACATAGACACTTATAATCAGTAAATAAAATTTACTTTGCTCTAAGACGTGAAGCCCTGTAAAATCCCATTTCCAAAAGTCTATTCAAATTAGCGAGAAATTAGGCCAAGCCCAAAACTGGTCCCTTTTCCTTCCTTGAAGCTTGCACAGTATCTAGTGGATCGTAAACCAACCAAGGCAACTCACCGCAATTAATTTTATCAGTTGTAAATTACCAACATTTAATTACTAACAGGAAAACAGCCAATATTTTTATCTCTTTCCCTTCACTTATCCCCAGAAGCAAAGAATACAGAGGAAGGTTTGTTTAAAGTGTGGAAAAGCAATTAATTGCAGTGCTTATCAGTAGGTAATGTTTCATTTAGACTTGTCTGACGGTACAAGCCACTCCACTAGTTTTGCAGCTGCCTTTTGGTGTGTTTAGTTGAGCACCTTCAGTACTAACCTTGTCAAAGATCAAATGAAGTTCAGCACACCGTGAGTCATCTTGTTCCATTGTGATGGTTTTAAAAAAAAATTTATGAGTTCATGTTTATGGTGCATGCCTTTTACAATCACCCTAAGGAGCTGGTCTGTGCATGCATCGCAGCTGTTTCTTGCTTTAATGCCCCTCCCTTCCGCTCAGCTAGTTCCCCTTTGCTTTTTCATTCTTGCCAGTGTTAATCTTAGTTTATGTTATAACACTGTGATCCTCAATCAGCAAGCAAGACCTTCTGATCCTAAGTGGGCGGTGATACGTTGAAACTGCACCAGTCTGGATCAATTTCACAACCTATATTTTACATCAAGCCTTTATAATGTTATAAAGGACACCTCATAGCCGAGTGTAATACCCAATTCATAAACACTTTCGTGTAAGTCATCTCATTTCAATCGAAACATAATTCGGAGACGTAGCCAGGGTGAGCATCACTGCTTTTGGCCATCAGATGAGTGAAGCAAAGGCCAGAGGACTACAATGACCAAGGTCACAGAGTCAGCAAGCAGCCACGCTGGGACAGAGCCAAGGATTAATGGTGGGCTTTGGAAGGACACATACAGCTTTCTGGCTTGACAGCTCAGAGACCTGGCTGTGTAAGTCTTCTTTTCACCTTCTTTTCCTCCATGGGCAGCAGAAAGTAGATTTGGAAAATGAAGAGCTAGAACTGTGCAGAGGATGCCCACAAACAGGATTTTGGCTATCATGGCTGTCGCAAAGCTACTGTGCTACAACCGAGGCCAGGCATGGAACTGAAATATGTGGGGTAGGGAAGAATGCATTTGCCAGCTCCTGGCTTCTAATCTGAGAAAGAATTCCTTAAACCAACAGATAAAAGAAAAAAAAGAGCTGAGCTGATATAATCATGGGTATGCATATATCCCTGTGGGAGGATGCTTTTCATTTTGGGGGTACTACTCAGTCATATGGGACAAACCTGAGACAATTAGGGTATGGGCTAAGTATGGGCTTTGAGACCATATTCTCAAGTGAAACAAATCAGATATACGTATAAATATTACATTGTCTCTCTGGTGTAACAACTAAAAGAAGAAGAAATTGTGCAAAAGGGAACGGGAACCCGAAGGGGGGCCAGGAAAGGAAAAAAAAATAGAAAAAAAAGGACAAAATGGAAACAGAGCTGTATAAATAATGGGGAAAAGGGAAAGGGGTTGGAGGAGAGAATGGGGAATAGAAGAGATAAAGATAAATCACACACAGGCAGAAGTTACCTATGACTGCAATCTGTAGAGATAAGAAGCTAGCATCATCTTAAGAAGTGGAGAATAATAAACAAAGCCCAGGGACAGTTTGTAGTTGGTTACTTGGGGATTCCCCAAAGCTGGGATTCAAGGAGGCAGATAACAGGTTATCCTGATGGCTTCTTGATTGTTGTGCCCTCCTTTGCTTGGGATGTTAATGGTTGTCTCCTGCTTGGAATCTTTTCAATTAGCATTTGTGTTAACCTAGTGTTAGGTAAATGGTAAAAGACATATTGATTTGTAGTCTATATTCACCAAAGTAGCTATGCACATTCCTTAGCCTCTTTTAGTACTCAATAAAAATAAGATACTTCTGTGGGTCGGGGCTCACTTCGAGAGAGATAGTGAGACCTCTGAGCTAAATATCGGGTCTTCTCGTTGTTTCTTTTGGCACCAACTCATAACATACAACAGTATTCATTATTTATATCTAAATATACCAGGGCTGGGGAGAGAGCTCCAAGACACAAGTGCCTGCCTGGCAAGTGCAAGGTCAAGAGTTTGAACCCCCGTCCTGCAAAAAATAAACAAAATAAAATATATCAATAAAATTAATTTAAAATCGAAAATTTAAAAAAAAGAATTATTAGATAAAGTGGTAATACTGTGCAATAATTTGTACTGGGGATCCGTTAAAAATGGGTTTAAGTATAGTGCTTATGATTGTGGAAGTCAATAAATTGAGGCATGAAGGTAGGAACAAGTGGAGTACACATGGAATTTTAATCCAAAGGAAAAACTAGTCTTAGTAGGGAGACTTTGTGGGTTAAGGAGCTCACTGGAAATATGGCCAGTGGATGTTTGAATCATTCAAGAGAAATACTCAATAAGAAGGAAAAAGGAATCATCGGAAATGTTAAGGGCAGTATCTGAATTAGAAATCTGACTAACACACAATGACAAGAGCACTTGAGTGAAGTTAAAGACAAAAAGTATTTTACCTGTGTAACAATATATTTATCAAGAAGGCTACAGGAATATTATTGAGTGTAAATTTCAAGATTGAAGAACAGATTAAAGAACTCCAGTTTTTTTAAATAAAGCAAGCCTCTAGCTCCTTAAGAAGTTGCAGGGCTAGGGAGATAGCTCATCAGTCTAAGCACCTGCCTGGCAAGCACAAGGAGCTGGGTTCAATGCCTGGTACCATATGTTGTGCCAGCACTGGAACCCTGGGCGTGCTGTGTTGGTCATGAAACCGAGTGTGGTGGTCTACATCTGTAATCCCAGTGCTGAGGAGGCTCAGAAAGGAGGATCACTGTGAGTCTGAGTTGTGAAGTAAGACCCTGTATCAAATAACAAAATAAATACATATATAAATTTTTAAAATTTTCCCCTTAGAAGTTGCAAAATTGAAAAAAAAATTAAAACAAATGCAAAAGACACTCCTAATACGAGCTGGGGAAGATAGTTCAGTAGAATAAGCACTTGTCCAGCAAACACAAGGACCTGAGTTCAATCCCCAGTCCCGCAGGGAAAAAAAAAAAAAAAAAATTAAAACAAATATAAAAGAAATTGCAAACATGTTAAAAGAGAACAGATATTTTAAAATGATACCAAATTTCAACTCCAATTGTTTCTGACGTCTCCATTATACATGTGCAAAGTAATCTGTAAGATTACAAAGGTCAGATGCAGGCAATGTTAAAGTTTCCAGAGTGGGAAGAAACACATGGTTCAGAAGTGACAGTCATCATTAGGTAATAAAAATCCTAGCCATAATGTTTAGCTGGTCGTTGGCCATACAGTACGAAAAGCCTCCGTCCCCAGGAGCCAGCATGAGGTCCAAAGAGCAAGCCTCCCGAACAGTTTCCTTTCTCCTTCTGACCTGGTGACGGGCTGGCACAGCAGAAGGATACTACAGGCTTGCCGCTGCCAAGATCCCTGCCATGCTCGACTCCTACTGCACAAAGTGCAAACACGGCTCAGATGTTAGCAGAAAAATTTAAAACTGTGCCCTACGGAATTTTTCCAGAGAGTAACTGATTGATGGACTCATGCCAACCTGACAACGCAAGAGATTTCCCCAGTTGGCACTCCTGGGCTGGGTCTTAGGTCTCACAAGGAGGTACATTTGTAACTTGAGCAAAGCCATAGAAGAAATGTTGTGCGGCAGCTGATTTGGGAGAGCTGAAGGTTCACTTTTTGAAAATCTACAAGCAGGTAGTTTGTGTAAATGAATAGCTTTTACTGTTAATTTTGGACTACAGAAATTAGAAATAACTGAAAATAAGGGCCTTTCCTAACCTTTCCCAGCAAGAGCTGGCTGACAAACATTTATCAACACAACACTGCATAGAAAACAGGTATTTTATGTAAGACTCTGATTGAAGCTATTATTAATTTTTGAGAAAGCAAATAAACCATCCAGTAATTAACTACTTCAAGTAATATGCTGAACATTCTGTATAGTATGGTTTAAAATGACCCCAAGAATAAACATCCAGGGCCATGACCAAAACTTAAAACTGTATGTAGGTCTCAGAAATGCAAGCTCAATGTACAAATAAAACACTGGGTCACAGAGCAGCATGAGCCTTAAAGTTCTTAGTCAATTAGCCTAAATCAAGGAAGCTTAGATAACGCTGCTGCCCTACAAAGCATAAGAGCGTCCTGCAGTCGTGATAGGGTACAACGCGCTTGACCATTCGTGCTGACAAGCTGTGCTGCAAGCTGATTTTCTTACCACTTTTACTTTGAAATGTCTTGGATGGTGATCTGTGCTTTTTCTAACTTTTCACTAAATTTACAATTTTTCTGACTTGATCCTTTAAAAAAAAAAAAATATATATATATATATATTTCAGTGTTAGAAAAAATGTGAGCCCAGGATGTCTAGAAACAAGAGGAAAGTCCTCTTATGGAGGGGACTGCTGGGAAACACAAAGCAATATACATTGTATAGTTGTGTCAAAGGTGTATACAGCTCACTGTCTCTAGCTTATGAACAAATCTGACTCATGAACATCTCAGAGAATAGAACTCATTCATAAGTCAGCAACTTACTGAAAATAGATCCCACTGCACTTGCACTTCCTTGCAGGCAATGGACTTCTTAAGCTAGTCTCACCCATCCGGGGACTCCGCATTCTTTGTGATTGAGCTCTCTTCTAGAGAATATTCTCTTCATGTGTTTGTCTGAGTTCAGATAATTTGTACTCTTTCGGTTAGTAAGAGGAGGGGTGATCTGTGTTTTCCTGGGTTCCAGAGCAAGATCCCCTTGGGCTCAATTCCCCAGATATTACATGGCATCTTGATGAAGCAAAAGGCAGGATGGATTCTTCCTAGATGGGGGAAGCATTTGGAAATCTTCCATCTGGAACTCTGTGTTCACTTAAAAATCATACAGCAGGATTTTCAGATTTCTTTTGAAAAATGAGTGAATGTTATTAAGCCTAACTTGTAATTGCAATGGCCACTTTGATGAACCTTCAACTTAGATAAAATAGTCCATCTCAGAAGTGCTCTTGAGAATGAATCTATCTATATATTTGTATCTGTCTGTCTGTCTGTCTGTCTGTCTGTCTGTCTGTCTGTCTGTCTATCTATCTATCTATCTATCTATCTATCTATCTATCTATCTATCCATCTATCTATCTATCTATCTAGAGAGGCATTTAAAAGACAGAATGGCTTTATGATTTTTTTTAAAGTCCTTTTATTTATTTATTCATTTTTATATTATGGCTGACTCAGCCTGCCCTGGGGGTGGGGCTGGCACAGCATGTGGTGCCGGGGATCCAACTGCAGTTACCTAAGCTTTCCTAAGCAGGCGCTTTACACCACTGGACCATCTTGCTGGCCCCAGAATGGTTTTATGATTTTTCTCCTAAGATAATCTTCATAATGCACTAATGAGTAATCAAATGATAAAACAGACTGATTCAACAGATGTCTAAACCTTCCTACAATACATGCAGAAAATCTTTAGAAAAATAAAAATAATTCAGTGATAAAAGTTTCCAGTGAAATTAAGTTTTTTTGTCAGAATCCATACCCATCATTTGTGGCCTTATTTCTGTGGGTCACACCTTTTTAGGACATGATATTGCCCTGGTAGAACTCATAGGTAGAGGTCTGTTTTTTAAGCTAGGAGCTCAAATAGCATTGTCCTTAGGAGAAATAAGCACATCAACTCCAGATTCATCAGACATTAAAGAATTACTTGTGCTCTAAGACCACATTTATTATCCTAATGAGATTATTGTATTACATAAAATATAAATGCTATCTCTCTGAAATCCCCACATTCTATGGACCTCTTTTCAAATGTGATAAAAACAAAATTTCTGAATTTATTAAAATTTATGTTGATGTTTCAAAACCATCTCCTAGGTTGCTTTAGTATTTCTGAAAACCTGAAGACATCCCAGGGCTCATTCCTGCAGTGGAAGATGTAATTAATCTAGGCTTACTATTCCTTATCAGTCATTATACTACTGCTATCCTGCCTGTTACAAAGCAAACAAATGAACTAACAACAAAACCCATGGGCAAGGATGAAGATTCGTCCAAGCTCTCAGAACTACAAATAAAACTTGTTCCAAAATTTCTTGCAGTATTTCCCTCAAATGCCCGACTGGTGAATGCATTAACTGACCCTAAAGGGTTCATGTTAGAGGACTGATGTCATGCTCTCACTAGCACGCCTGTAGAAAAAGAATGAACAAATATCTGTTTGCTTTCATTTTCCTTGGAAAAATGAGTAATATACTTGGACACAAACGCCTGAGGGATTTACTGAAGCTCCTGGACACTTTCCACAAATTTTACATAAGGATTTTAAAAACTTGGCATTTCCCAGAAATTCTATCCTGATTCAATATGTAGGTGATTTGCTTCTTTGTGTTCAACCAAAGAGAATTCTGACATAATCCAATATATTATTGCAACAATTGGCTTTCAAGGACTATAAAGCTTCGAAGACAAATTTCAATTCTCATGAGAAGTTGTGCATTGCTAAAATCAGGCTTTATGGACAATGGTGTCTCATGTTTTGGGAAATTATGTCAAATTATGCTAAACTAGTATCTGTATGGCAATTCAGTGAGTTCCTCAAACTTGATGGAGATTATAGATTGTAGGCACCAAACCCTCCACCCATCTCATTCTATAATCTAAAATTAGCACTGGAGAACCTTGTTAATGGATTGTGTGCAGCTGTCCCAACAAAGCCTCATGTAGTCATGGGGCAGCTTCTAGAGTTTGTGATTAATTCATGATCCAATGCTGGGATTATGATGTGAGTGTTGCTGGGATGATAGTGTGAGAGCCACACGCGCCCTGGGCAGATAGTCTGAATGCAATATAAGGGAGAGAGGCTTGCTGTTGTTGCTGCTGCCTCTGCTGCTCCTGCCTTTTTGCTCTTGCTGTTGTTGCTGTTTTCTGCCAACATCAACTGCTGCCCTCTGCCATGCGCCACTCTGCCTTGGAGCCAGACAAGTATGGAGTAAAACCTCCACTAACTGTGAGCTAAGTAAACCTTCCTTAATTTTGGGTGTTGGGTATGTTTTTCCAGCCATGAGAGAGAAGTAACTGAGACAAACCTCTTCCTTGGGAAACAAACTGTAAAAAATCCCTTTACTAAATTTAAAATTATTTTACAGAACCTTCCCGTTAGAACTTATGGAAGGGTCTCCTACTGCCCCATGCCTGGTACTGGAGAGGAGCTACAGGGCCCAGCCGTGCGGCACCCAAGCTCCGGTGCACTCACGCTGCAGGCACCCTCAGGCCTGCTCTGCCAAGATGCCCGAGGAGGAGGTCAGCTCCTGAGGGTGCGGTGGGGGACCCCAAGAGATCTATAAGGCTGTCTGCTAATGTTGGTCCTGAAAAAGCGGAAATGCAGCCAAAAGCAGCAACCAGAAAGGCTGCCTCCTCAGACAAAAAAAGGCAAGGAGAAGTGAAGAAAAGGCAGGTTGAAATGGCTAGCCAAGAAGCCAAAGACTCAGCTGCAGCAAACTCAGGTACTGAAGACAAGGAGAGGGCGGCCTGTGGCAAGGCAGAAGCTAAAGGAGCCACGTGTGACGAAGCCTACAGGATGCTCGGTCAGTAGCCCCCATCTCCTTTGCTATACAGTCCAGAAGATTATTTTTCTTAACTACTTTGTAAAGGCAAGCTTCTTAGTAGATTTGAAAACATTTTTAAAATTTTGCCTGTTATTGTATTTTTCAAAATTTTTTACTCATGTTGGGCTGGCGAGATGGTACAGTGGTCTAAAGCAGCTGCTCAGACAAGCTTAGGCAACTGCAGGGACTGCGGTTCAAATCCTGGCACCACATAATGTGCCAGCCCCACCCCCAGGGCAGGCTGAGCTAGCCATAATAAAAAAATAAATAAAATTAAAAAATAAATAAATAAAGTTTTTTACTCATGTTAATGAGAAAAAAAGATAAAACAACAATGAAACAGTTTCAAAACAGGTAAGAAAGTTATAATAATATGTTGCATATTGTTGTCTTCATAGCAGTTATTCAGAGAAGATACAGACATATCTTGTCTAAACAATATTAGTACAAACCTTTCTTTGCATTGAACTAAGAGAAAGTAGCTGTATATCTATCCTAACTATCTTGTATAATTATTTTCCCACTAAAAAAGTCCTCTATCTCTCCCTTTTTTGTTTTGTTTTGTCAGACATGGGTGTTCCACTGCAGTTAGAGAAGCTGTATTTAGAGAAGCCTTTAAAGGACCTTTTCATACTTGATGCCAGGCCAAAGACTGTAGGCACTGGAATTCAGCAAACTAACCCAATGTAGTCCAACAGCCCATAATAGTAGTGAGTTACCAGCACAACTGGCAATTGCCCGAAGCTATTTTAGTACATATTTGCTGCACACGTTGACAGTCACTGTGTGCAGTTGCTACTGGATGTGACACGGCCTGATTTCTCTGTACCCATCTTTTGAACTCCATCCCTCTGAGAAGGATCTAGCACCCTCCTTCTGCTATCTGCTTTTATTCTCTTCTTCACACATAATTTCTGTTTTTCACATAAGAGAAACTGTATGCACCACTTGCCAGCCTTTCCTGAAACTCTTAAAAAAATCTTAATGATAACTTGAAATTTTCTTTAAGCAGTACTGTCTGAAATGAGCAATTCAGTCTCAGGTGCACTCCAAACAACTTCTTGACAACATAACTTCTCCACAATGCTCTTTTTAGAGAAAAATGCTATTTTTTATGTAAGCGTTTTTATGTAATGCTGTTTTTAAATGTAAACTGTAGCTCGAAATTTCAGAGACCTAGAAAGCTAAATGTACATATTTACCTAATCTGAAAAACCTGATTGCTGATCTGTCCAAGTGGATAGGTCTTGCGTCTTGAGAACCTGGCTTGGGAGCATTCTGCACACTCTTGGTATGAACCTGCTCTCGAGCAGAGTGGCAATATTCTTATAATATAAGCCCTCGGAAGGCGTAAATGCTGGTCAGAAGCCACTAACTTCTCAGGTTCCTTGAGAAGTGAATGTCAGAAACTATGTACAACTGAATCACCAGGGAAAAGGAAACCTAGTACGAAATCTTCAGATGGTCATGAAGGAGGGCATATGTGTGAGGAGCCCACCAGCTTACTGCATGACCAAAAAGGGGAATTGTTACACATAAATTTTTTGGAGGCTATGGTTTAAATAACCTAGAACATCCACATCCACATAACCAAAATTGAAAACACCTTTATCTCCCTAAAATGTAAGGTCTAACTATAAACAAAATTCACATTTCCAGGTCAACAGGAACCTTAAGAATTCTTAGCCAATCAGCCAAATGAACTTCCGCAGTACTGCTATCCTAAAAAGAATGCAAGCTTCAAATAGCAGTCATGACCAGGAACAATGTACCCCATCTTTTGTGCTTCAGAAATTGTACAGAATTTCTTACTGCCTTCCATGTGAAATCTCCCAGAATGTGACCTTTGCTTTCTCATATTATATGACAATAAGCTTTAAGAGAGCTCCGCTTTCCCAGTAGTTCCCAACAGTCACTTTGGTGATAGTTCTGATCACTAATCCTGGAACACGCTCCCAACTCTGAGGATAGAGGCTGAGAGCTGGGAAACAAGCAGCTGGCCAGTGAAAAGCCATGATGCAATGATCTTAGCTATGTTTCTCATTGTTGAGACAAAATAACAGGCGCTCGGAGTGCAAGGAGGAAAAGCTTATTTCTCTCACAGTTTGTAGAGGCTTTAGTTCATAATTGGTGAGCTCCAAGGTGGAGTGGCTCGGCAGGGCAGAAGAGAACCAGTTCAGGGTGAGCAGAGGACAGCAAAAGCAATCAAAGAAGGGGAGGCAAGATACTTTCTGTCCCTTGTAGTGCATGCAGGCTACCTACCCTAGGGTAGGTGCAGCTCTCACTCCCTTCATCTTAGCCAGAACTGCAGCAAAATAAGCAGTGGACTGACTGACTAATCACACGCCCTTCACCCAGCATCACATTCTACACTCAGCTATCTCTAAAACATCCCTATCAGCACATGAGGCTCAGGAGAGACATCTAGACACAAACATAATAGCAATTATCAGTAGTAAGGGAGAAGGGGGCAAAGAATCTAAAAGACAACATTACTCACTAAAATATATTAATCTTAGGAATAGATTTGAGAATTATGGTTCAGCTAAGGAAGTATAATCTTAGGATAATTAAATTAATGGATATAGAATATCAATTAAGGATTTCAAATAAAGAAACACAACAGCTGTGTTTCATTTTCCAACCACTCCTGGAATACTGTACACAGTTCTTGGCACTGTCCTTTACAAGAGGCACTGAATATCCAACAGAAGGCTGATGAAGTTTGCCTAAAATTAGATACATGAAAAAATTTATGAAGAACAGATGAAGAATCCATGGGATGTTTACTTTGGAGAAAAAATCTAGAGGATATAAATTTGTGTCTTTGGTTGTTCGACATCCTCACAGCAGGCTGTCATCTGTGTGACTTTACCGAGGAGGATCACAGAACTGGATTGCGGGGGTCGGGGGGGGGGGCAGTTTTAGGATTAAGAAAGTACTCCAACTGTGATAGCTGACTTAATCAGAAAACTCCCTTCAAAAATGTTCAAATAGGGTTTGAATGTCAGAACTCTTGGAATGCTGCAAGAGCCGTAATAGGATATTACATAGTGGAATAGCATTTTACATGGCAAAAAACACTGCCAAAACTGCCATGAAAATCAGCCATAAAGTATGGCATATAGACATGGCTTGAGGTGTGTGATAGAAATGTGTACTAGGGCTGGCCAGATAGCTCAGCAGGCTGAAGTGCCTGCTTAAGCACAGCACAGTGGCAGGCGTTCAATCCCTGGCATGCTGTGCTGGCCTCGCCCCTGAGACTGAGACTGAGCGTGTTGGCGTGCACCTGTGATCCCAGCACTTGGGAGGCTGAAAACAAGAGAATCACTGAGTCCAATCTACGTAATGAGACCCTGCAGATGTTGTACCACATTTTTAAAAAGTGCACTAAATATCACACATGATAAAAATGAATGCAACCCTTTAAATTCTGGTATCACAAAACCCAGAGAGAGGCTTTGCAGAGTATGTAGTGATAGAATGAGACAAACACTGACTCCAGTCTCTCATTTTGCATTTACTTCGGGACATGCACTGATGGGAGTGAACTGCTCAGGGTGTTGTCTGCAGCACCAGGTGCTCGCTCCTTTCTTCCCTGCAAGCACACTCAATTGAGTCATCCTGTTGTATCCTAAGGACCTTGACTAGTTTTTGTCTCTGGCTCCCAGGAGTGAAGACTCCAAAGACTTACAGTTGCCCAACTAACAGGAGTATCTGTTATCCATGGGACTCTTGGATCATCTCTGAGCCCACAGGAAAAAATAAGATGCCCCAAGATGGCAGCTGGACACCAGAAAGACCAAGGACCTGAAAAGGTTGGGATGTTGAGCCTAAATTCTGAGGAGGCAGATGGACTAGGGTTGGAATTCAGCCACATGGCCAGTGAGTCCTTCAATCCTGCCTACACGAGACCCTAAGAACTCAGCATGTTGAGTTGAGTGGAACCTTCTGGTTGGTGAACCCATCAACATCCTAGTGGATAATGCACCAGAATTTCACAGAACGTCCGCGTGTAAGCTCTGTCAGGGACCCTTTCAGACCTTCCCATGTCTTTGTTTAGCTGGTTTTGATTAGTATTCTGTAAGAAACTGCCATTGTAATTATGTCCTTTCCTAAGTTTTGTGTTATTCCAGTGAATTAGCAAGCCTCAGTTTTTGTGGGATGAATTTGTAGGTAGTGGCCATAAGTTAGAGTAGCCTGGGGACCCTTGAAGTGTGGCTGGCATCTGAAGTAGGGGCAGTCTTGCTGGTCACCATGGCCTTAACCTCATGGAGTTTGACACCAACTCTGGTGTTTCCTACAGCAGTTGGCAGCAGAGCAGGTAGCAGCTAAATATGGAAGGGACTATAAATTCCCTGTAACTCATAACTGAGGGAGGCAGGAAGAGAGGAAGACAGACAACAGAACACATTTTCTTGGCCCATAGAGAAACTTACGACAACTGTCTTTGTCACAATGAAATTATGCTCCAAATATATAGAAAAACTGGAACACAGGAGTCTTGAGTTCATACAATTTTATGGTATTTATCCATTTCCATAAAGCAGCCAAAGCCTAATGATGAACTGGCTCATCTACAGGAGGCCAGGTGAACCAGAGGAAAAGACAGAGCCCTTCTTTCCTAAATCAGAATTCGGCCTAGATACCGATCCCTCAGTGGGCCTGTGGTGTAGTAGCTCAACACTGGCCAAGAATTTTCTCTTCCTTCAGAGAAGTGTGAATCAGAGCTGCTGCCAATTCCACAGCAGAGCAGGGGGAGGGAGAAATGCACCCACAGGATCTTTCAGGGCCCTAAAGACAATGCATTATTTTCAGTTCCTTTAGTCAAAGGCCAAACAGCAGCAGTATTCATCTTGAACACAACATCCATTCAATCCCCATAGGGTGCCCTCAGAAATGTCACCCTGTTCCCCTTGGCACAGGATAAAGAGTGAATTCCCAGAAAGTGGAACTGGGAAGAGGCAGAAGGTACAAGAATGAATGACTTTCTGAATGGAAGGCACTTCTCAGTGGTACACAACAGTCCCTTACCAGCAGGGACGAGTGAGCTGCCCTCATAGGCCAAGGAATGAGGCCAGCAGGTGACCCCCAAGTCCTACAATTGTGATAGTGTAACTTTGGCTTCACCGTATGTTCAAAGAAATGCCAGAGGAGAATAATCCCACCTAAGAAGCCATTCGAGCTGTGTTCTTACTGCCAATATTTCTCAATAAATCCCACTAGAGTTCCCCCTCCATGATGTTATTTAGGGCAGTTAAGGGAGATTTTGGAATTGCTGAAACACCATTTAAATTCATTATCTAATGCTAATTAAAATGATCTGTTTCTCTGTCACTAAGGAAAATCTTGTTAGAGAAACCGATGAGCTGCAGCAAGCTCTGGTACCAGGTTGGGAGCAGATGTGTTACAGCACTGCACATCCCCCACTGTTGACAAGAGTGAGGGCAAATTAACCTGGCAGCGCCCCCAGCCTCAGGCAGATTCTGAGGGTCACTCGGGCGTCTGCAGACCCTTGGCGGACAGCAGACCTGTCTCTGACCCTCCAAGCGGTCTCCAAGGAGCAGCCAGCTCTCTTCTCCGAGTAGTGCTGCATCACTGGTTTTTAAACTTAGATGAGTACTAAGGCTCATCAAGGGAACTTCTAACAATCTGGGTACCCAGCCGCCCCTGACAAATTAAACAAGAATCCCTAAAGGCAGTGCTCAGGCAAAAGTGTCTCAGTGCTCTTTACACAACACAACTGCATTCAGCGGATGCTAGGGGCCCTCTCAGCCCAGGGCTGCTGCGCTTCTCTCCTCCCTGGCCAGACTCAGGGACAGGAAATCCTTTGCTGACGCCATCGTTCTCCGGATGTAGCTGTGTGGGTACACCTCAGACCCAGGTGAGTTCACTTGAGCGTTAGCAAAGCAGTATCCTAGGCTTGCTCTCCTGGTTATGTTGCATTTGTCTAGCACTCATTAGGTGCTCAGTCCTCACCTGAGGAACAAATGGGGTGCAGGACAACTCCATTTGCAACTTGCTTTGGCTTTCTGCTTCCTGTTGGGTAGCACTTTAATGACTTCGCTGTTCTTTATCACCAGAACAAGGAGAGTAAGTTGCAAAGTTTAAATAATGTATTAAATTCAAATTTAATAACAGAATATCCCCAAATAATAGTGGCTTTAAGTGACAGCATGTTTCTTTGGATTTTAATATGTGGACCTTCAGCGGGCACACTCAAACACCTGGGATCTTGTTAGAAATGCAAACTCCCAGCTTTCATCAGGCGCAATGTGTTGGAGATCTTGGAGGTGGAGCACAGAAATCTGTTTTAACAAGTTCTCACATGAGTCAAGAACTAAAGCCTTCAAATATCTTGAATGGTAAGGCCACCCAAGGCTAGCCCAGCAATTTTATGAAGCTGTCACCACCCAGGTCCCTTTCTGCTTATCATTTTCATCCCTATGATATGAACCCTGCCCCTGAAATCCAAAATGGCCATTGCATCCAAGTTTAAAAGAATAAGAGGAAAACAACACTTGCTCTATTTCGTATGACTTTCTGTAAGAGCACAACACCTCTCTTCGTACTTTTTTTTTTTTTTGGTGGAGTTGTTTTTGAGGCAGGGTCTCGCTATGCTGGTCAGGATGGCCTTGAGCACACGTTGTAGCCCAGGCTGCTTTTAAACTCACAATGATCCTCGTGGCCACAATGCCCTGCCCTCCCTTATACTTTAATGAAAACAATTTTTTTCTGTGAAGCTAGAGTTTGTTGGACATACAGCCACCTGGCTAAAACTTGAGGTAGTTTTCCAGAGGTCTTATGGCAGTAAACTAGCTGTTCCTGTCTCAAGGAAAACTGACTTCGGACTGCCTTCTCTACATCCCAGAATTGTGTAAGCAGCAGTAAGTTGTTTCACCTTCACAATTCTTGCCAAGTAGTTACACAGATAAAGCTGGAGCTTGAACAGACTGGTTAATGGGCAAGTGATGGAACAGGGTTTTAACCCAGGCAGTTTGTGCCCAGAGCAGGCATTTGTAGCTTCTAAGCTACACTACTCTGACACAAGTGCAGTAAGGATGAAGGGAATCGTCAGTGCCACTTTATATCCATCCTCACCAGCGAGGACAACCCTGGCCTGCCTTTCCTTAGCAATGCTGAGCTTGCAAAGCCACCTCACCCATGTCCCAATGGCCGACTTGTCCCATGACTGCATTTTCAGGCTACTTGCACAGGTCTACACAGTAAGAGGCTGGGGCTAAGGACAGGAAAAACCCAGGGTTTGTGGGCATGAAGCTTTCTACAATTTAGGGTACTTCTCTAAGAAAAAAAAAAATCATGAACACAAAATCAGATAGTAGGCTCTGGAGTGCCCAGGGGCAAGGGGCCATGATGCGTTAGCCTGCACCCGAAATCCACCTCCTTTCCGTTCACTACCACCTGACAGCGCCAAGGACACAAAGCAGGTCACTGCGATTAGGCGATCGAACGTCTCACCTAGAAGGCACACTGGAGACCACACCCATCAGCGGCTTCCAAATGTGTTTGATGTTTTTAAGAGCAGAACCCTGATACAGAAGGAAATCTTGCTCTAAGTCTGAGCACATTAACTAGATATAATTGGGGCAACTCCTGCTGAGGCCCAGATGGTACATCAAGAGCTCACTGTTCCATTGTACCTTCTGTCCCTCTGCAGCTCCTGATGCATCTTGGGCACATGGGGCTGCAAGGATTCCGGCTGAAAACATGATGGGTTTCCCTACCTCTCTTCTTAGTGAGGTCAGGGTAAAGACAAAACTTTAAATGGCTTAGCCCAGGGCACTACTAGCTTATTGGTTGGGTAGGCTCTAGGGATTCTTACCATCTGCAGACCTTCTCACTATACTGTAATAACAAATTTTATAGGATAAAATCAGGAAATCTCTTCCTATTTCAGCCCATGTAGAAGAGGGTGGGTGCCCCCAAAGTTTATGTCACTGGAGGTTACCATTCCAGATTACTGGTCTCTCTCCCCTTTCCTCACCCTGTACCAGAACCAAGTCCCTGACACAACCAGCGAAGGCAAGAGGCAGAGAATGAAACCAGGGGCAATGTGGGTACCACTAGAGTGGTCAGAGGAAAGTGAAATATAGTCACACCTCAGTCTCCAAAGGAACACACCCACTGGGATAGCAAGATCCACAGGCACCCCAAGTGCTAGGTAAAACCTGTACTTGTATGAAACCAAAACACATCCTCCCATACACTTTTTAAAGACACCTCGAGGTTACCTGTTAGATCTACAATACAGGTGCTGTGTAAAACTGTTGCACTGCACTATTTAGGAAAAGACAAAGACAGGGAAAAGTCTGTACATGTTCAGGACAAATATTTTTTTGATTTCCAGTTAGCTGGACCTTCGGACATATGTCTAAATGTACATTTATAAGTTCAGTTGAGGAAAGATACTTTATAGGATTAAAAAAAATCCTGGAGATTTATAGAAGCATCATATGTGCACACAGAGATTTTTTTTGCATTTTAATTTTGCATTCATCTTGTAATTTTGGCATCTTACTGCTGATTTAAATATGGGCTGTCAACTTAATTCTACTGTTGGAATTTCACATCTTATGGTGACTCTACTTCTGATCATAGCAGAAGTTTACAAAACATCTCCAGGTATCTTAACTTGCTGCTCACTTTCACAGAAGTATTCCTTTATATCTTCTGCCCACCTGAGTCTAGAAATAAATCTTCCATCACACGTTTTTTCTTTCATTGCCTTTCTTTTCTTTTCTTTTTTGGGGAGGCACCAAGGTTCAAACTCATGACCTTACACTTGCCAGGCAGGCACTTGTGCCACGGAGCTACCTCCCCAGTCCCCTTTCTCTCTCTCTCTCTTCCTTCCTTCCTTCCTTTTCTTTCTTCCTTTCTTTCTTTTCTCTTTCCTTTCCTTTTCTTTTTTGCATTTTAAGGAAGGGTCTACAGGGTCTCGCTACAAGTTCGGGACTCCTAATGATCCGCCTGTTTACAGCTTCCCAAATGCACACCACCATGCCCAACTTCAATTGCCCTCTCAGATGCCCCAGGGGCGGAGGCCAGCAGGACAGGCCCAGGGATTGAACCCCAACCCTGCAAGCAGGCACTTTAATCCACTGAGCTATTTGACCGGCTAGCCCTTACTTTCACTGCTTTTGATTCAAGTAATTCAACTACACTGCACAAGGACAAATGACTTAGGTCTCCTAGAGGAAGATCTTAGAGGAGATTCTTCCCTCAATGCCCTGCTTTCTGTAATTATGGAATTTTTTCCTTAAAAATTTCAAACTTTAATGTTAATCCAGTAACTAAAATTATAAGTCTTGAAAGCTTTCTTTAAAACAATCTACACTTAACACGTAATCTGCAAGAAAAAGAATAGTACTGCAATCCCACTGTGACTCCCACTGACAAAATGGTACCTGGAAAGTTGGCTTTTCCATTGACCAAAGTGAGTATTCTCCCTGGTTTGGTTGCACTGAGAGGCTGAAACTAACAGATTGAAAGCACTATATAGAAATGACAAAAAGCAACTTAGTAATTTCAAAAGTATGTTCAAAACATTAAATATGATTCTTATACAAATTCATAATGAATCCAAGATTTACATAATTCATTAATGAGAAAAAGGATGGTAAAAATAGTTCAAAACACACAGCAGACTGAAATTCTACACACACACATACACACACACAATAGATATTATTCAAAATGAAGATGACTAGAATAAGACTGCAAAGTTAGATCAATGCCAGTCAGTACCTGACAGGACAACAAAAATAATCTTCAGGGATACCTCAACTGTTGGACACAAATTCTTTGTAAATCACCACTGTTCCAGAGTCTGAGTCCTCCTTAAATCAGTACATTAAACAATGCTCCCCAAACCCACTGGGTGCCTCCGCAGGCAGTGCTGCAGTCTGATTTTGAATCGACAAGTCCTTTCCCTTCCAGGTTTTGGGTAATGTTATGTTCAGAGTAGTAGGCAAGGTTTTATTTTTATAGTTCTCTTCTGAATCTGAACTACAACCTTCTGATGTGGGCACAAAGCAATCCAAGCAATAGCTGATCTACCTGGAGAACCATAAAACTCACCATGTTTTCCAAAGCACCTCCACATACGCAATCTTACTTGATTCTGAACCCAACACCCTAGGATTTTCAGATACTATTTTTACGTTTACAATTGAAAAGCCAGAGCTTCCTGGACACTGGGACTTGACCACCTCTCCACCTAGAGCCAGGGTAAGCTGTAAACTCAGGTCTTTTGAGACAAACTCTGAGGGCTGCTCACTGCACTGTGCTGCGCTCTCAGCCTCACACACCACAGGCAACTGCTTAGTGAGGAAATCATGCATGCACCAGGCAGGAGCTTCGCAGGACTCAGCTGGCCTAGTGTGCTGGCACAAGCCTGTAATCCCACCACTCAGGAGGCTGAGACAAACGGATGGCCACAAGCTCAAGGACAGCCTGGGCTACATAGTGGTTTCAAGAGGAGCCTGCATTACATAGCTACACCCTGTCTCAAAACAAATTAGGCTCAGCTCACTCTGCATACTTGATGTGGAAAGGCTGGGGGCCACTGAAATGCTCAATTCAAAATATCTGAAGGATGCAAATTTTATTTGACTTCAGTTATGACTTTCAGACTTGTCCCAGGGGTCCTTTCCAGTTACTTCCAACACTTCCAGGACTCTATCTGCACTTCTAGGAGACTGGCCCTGAATGGGAGTCCTGTCAGGTCTGGACCCAAGTACGTCACAAATACATATTCATTCCCCCCTCACCAGGACATGGCAAAGTGTGTGCTACCTTCACCTGACAGATGAGCAAGTGGAAGCGGAGCTTGGGTGACGTGCCCAGCTACACAGCCAAGCTTCAAATCATAACGAGTGTGCCACAAACCCCCTCCACTGTCCCTTGATATTCTGCTTTTTGTCTTAGTGAAGACACTTCGTCCTAGTCCTGCTTGCCTGTTGCAGGGTCCAGCACAAAGATGACTTTTGAGCAATGGCAAGCAAACTATTACCAAAAAGTAAACCAGGCTGATGTAGAGATGCGGAAGGATTTAAGAGAGGAAAGTCTGGCATATTATGTTCTATTGAGTGTAATCAATACACTTTGACTAAGAGCCACCATTATTTGTCACTAAGATGAAAAGCTGGCTAATTAAACACTGTCCTGTTAGATGAACGCTGAAAGATCTGCTAAAATGTGGGGGGAAACGTGTAGAATTGAATTAGGAATTACAGTAACATCCAGGTGTGCAGGTCCAAGCCGGAGTCTTAGCTTAGGGATCTAAGAGAAAAGAACACCACTCTTTCACTGTTTCTCAAACCTCTAAAAGTCTCAGTATTATAGCTTGGATCTCACAACAGATCTTGATTTGATGCTACTGCAATACTTCATCAGGCATGATTTGGGACACCTGTGTCATGACAGGCCCCTTTCTCCCAAATAAGATGACTCTGAAATGTCAAAGAACTCCTAGAAGTGCTACCCAGAAAAAAAACATGTGTCTACTGGGTTATTGTTACCAGCGAGGTGGGTTCCAACAGATCTGAATTCAAAAGTAGACTTAAGACACTGAACAATAGGGACGGTGCAGAATAGTTGAGCTACTGCTGAGAAAACCAAAATCCACATCTATTTCCTCAACAGCACTTCCCTGCCACTATGCTCACCCTCAACATCCACATCACTGTCTACTGCTAAATGAAGTAACATCGAGTCAGTGCCTTTACTGCAAAATGGGTTAACAGAAATGAATTTTAAACACAAGACAATTTCCTTCTAGAAGGAAGGTCTGTTTTCAAGCCCTGGAAGTCGTTTAATATAGCTATATCATTTGTTATGCTTAACTACAGGCACCAATGCGCAAAGCCCGATGATTCTCATGACCTTCCCAGGCTCCTATCCCCTTCCATTCAAGAAGACATTACATATCAGGCACTGCTAAGAGCTAATCATTTCCTCCCCAGATATAATTAGCACCCTAAAAACTGACAGAATGGGCCAAAATTTCTCATTCCCACGTTCTCCTGCAGCTCGGTCTGTTCACTTCTATTCAGCAGTGGGCGTAAGTCCATGCCTACAAATTGGATAAAATCTTTTCATAAACGAATGGAACCATTTCATTTTTATGAAAGACTCCAACTCCATTCTACTCCAAGGACGGGGGTGGAGGTATTGGCACACTGCAAGGCACTATTTTCAGTCCAAACCTGTCCTGCACACCACAGTCAAGCGTCTCTTTGCACACTCCAGAACACAGAGCAGCCCTTCAGGTGGGTTACTCGGGAGAGACAGGCAGTTCAAAGAGCACACTGCATTGTCCAGGTGAGGCAATCAGGTTTTTGTTTTTTTTCTCCTTCCTTCCTTTCTTCTTTTGTATTTAATACAGGGTCTATAGAGTCTCACTACACAGATCAGACTCGCAGTGATTCTCCTGTTTTCAGCCTAAGAGCTGGCATTACAGGCATGCACAACCATACCTAATCTAGGCTATTGCTTTAAAAATCTTAAAATTTATCTTGGAAGAATATGGGGTACTTGGTAGGGTTTCAAGTTTAGAAAAGATGGAGACTGTATCAGTTTCCTTAGTATAAGCAGTATCAGAGGTTAAAAAAGAGTTTAAGTCACAATGGCATTGTTTATATTCATTTGTTTTGGTCTCGAGATAGTGTAACAGGCTCCATATGCTAACTGTCAGCACTTGGAAACCTGTGTTCTCTTCATGGTTATTCTGAATACATACCTTTCCAGCTTTGAACGACTCACTATAAAAGAGATCAATCCGTGATAATTAAGATGTAAATGTTAACTGCAAACACAAAACAAAGTGTTAACTCCTGTGTTAAAGAGCCAGTGTTTTTAAGTCTAGCCATGCAAGAAGCCATGTCCTCTAAGGTGCTCAGTCTGTTATGGAAATCATCATGCTAGGCAGTAGGAAAATGGAGTTCTCATTCCTCTTGGGCAATATCTGATTCCTGGAAAAAAATTGGAGTTGACGCAAACTATAAATTTCAGTCTTTAAATTTTTAAATTAAGGACATTTTAAAATCCAATAAGCTCTTCCACGAAAAACAAGCCCTCCATTGAACCAGGTCTATTGTTTTATTTCTATAAAGCAGTTATAGACTGAGACTTAAAGATGGTGCATTGTTGCATTTTTCTCTATCCCTTCCAGGAAGACCAGTATAGAACTAAAGGATAAAAATGGCATAAATTCATTAGCAACAAACCAGAGAAGAGAGAAGCCACACAGGGGCAAGAACAGCAATAAACACGTGACAGAGCAAGAAGCAGTAGAGACCAGAGAGCAGAATGTCGGTGCATGCAGAGGGGCAGGGCAGTGTCCAATGCGGTGAACCAGGAAGTTCCAGCAATGAGAGGTGCCACATTTTGGGGAGGCCGGGTGAGCCTGAGGCAGAGGCTGGAGTCGTACTCTGTGGACTACTCTGCTTCAACAGCTCGAGACTGGGAGACTCAAGTATAAGAGCACAAGGCAGAGGCCCTGAACTGAAAGCAAACTGGTGCCTAAGTCACACAGGGGGTACTGAGTCACTAGAAGGCTGGGTGGTGGTGGGCTGCTCTCCAGAAGATACCAGGTGGCTGCAGAGAAAGAGCCTACAGACGCTGACATCTGTCGTGATGTCAGTGAAAGAGCAGGATCCACACCTTGTCACCATGCAGTACCACGCAGTGGAGAGCAAGAGAAGCCTGCATCATTTTCAAACATCTGCAACATATAAGGCAAGTCAAAGGCATCCCCAGGCAAGATTGAGACACCAGGACCAAAACAAACAGCACAGACAACAGAAAAAGCACAGCAAAGCAGAACCACCAGAAAACACAATACCTCAACAAGACATAACACCCTCAATAAAATACAACACCTCCAATAAAACAGAACATCCCCAGAGATCTGAGGTATTGTATCTAAGACATCTCACCGGAAGCCTGGCAGAGAATGTACTTCATTCAGCAAGTAAAACAAAGTCAAAGAAATAAAAAATAAAGGAGAAAAAGAAATCAGAAGTTTTAACGAGCATTTCAAATCTGAATAGAGAAACAGGAATTCCACAAAGACAAAACAGGGGAAGAAAGCTGTGAAAAACCAGAGAAACAGTACACAGAGATCTCCTCAAATCGAAAAGGCTGGCTTTTCTGATTAAAATGGCTCACAAAGTGCCTAGCAGGAAAACTGAAAGGAGATATTCATGACCCCTACCAGTGCACGATCTCCAAATCTGGGAAGGCTGGGGGTTTCAAAGTGCTGTACATTTAAACAGCATTGCATCCCTGCCCAATATCCACACATAAAGACTGAGAACAATGACAATGGTAACACTGGAATTTTATGGCAACTTTAGACCCCAAAGACAGTATCAACTGCTTTCAAATTCTGCAGCAAAACTAAATAGGAATTTCAGCTGAAATAGGTATCTCTCTGGATATAAAGAATAGACCTGAAGATTTGCAACAACTTTTACAATTTTACCTCAGATTTTATTTTTCCATAGCTTTTTGAAAGCGGTGACCCATTACAAAGCAGATAGAAAACTAGAGCACCAGAGAAACAGGCTTTCTACATAAGCAATGAAGGAAAGGCAGAGAAACACCCTCCTGTAACATCCGTGGTAGGCACGGTTTAACAGCTGTCATACCCTGCCTATTTCCATTCATATGCTTTAGTACTTTCCCCAAGAGTGGGGCAGCTTGCCTGGGTGCCCTCCAACCACCCTTCCGGTTTCCTCATGACCTCTCTTGGGACTGCTCTGCAAAGAGGTGCAGCTTGAGTTGTCCAAGTTGTCTTCTTTTACAGCTCCAGATGGTAGACTAGGCTCTGTGAGGAAGCAGTAGGAAAGCACCCTTATCAGGGCGGGGGGGCTTATTAACATTCCACACCTCACGAGCTCCAGTAAGCTGTGATTAACACAGCCAGCACCCATGAAGATTTCCTAGTTTCAGCCCTACCATTTATTAAGAGACAGCTGTCAAAACAGCTGGTGTTTCCTACATCAGGTGGTCTCACAGCTGGTCCAGATGTCTGTTTTGCTGGAATCTGAACCAAGCAGAACTGTGTAGATAACAAGGTTATGTACATATGGACCAATCATAGGCTTGCTATATAAGCACTGTCTTCATATTTTCTAGCACTATGTTGATTTGGATGGCAAACCTAGGGCACATGTGTTAATGTGTAGGACAAAAGATATTCATGTATGACTTGTGTTTTCTAAAGCAAAATCTCGGGGGCTGGGGAGATAGCTCTGCGGCACAAGTGCCTGTCTGGCAAGCACAAGGTCGTGAGTCTGAAACTCGGTCCCATTAAATAAATAAATAAACAGATAGATAGAAAGATAGATAGATAGATAGATAGATAGATAGATAGATAGATAGATAAAGTGAAATCTCAATATTGAGGTTTAAATGCAGAGTTAGCACTTTGTGCTAAACGGGCTGAGTTGCAGCTTGGCACTTGATTTCTAAAAGGTTCACCATCACCGATTCAGGGTCTCTCTGGTGTACTCACATGCCCCTCCCCAACAATGCAGCACAGACTGCTCAAACAAGACCTTTCTCCAGAATTTCTGCGTGTCTCCTTATGATTTGTCTTGAATACTATGGGTTTGGAAGGTCCTATGAATCTACCACCAATGTTTATGCTGAGTAGTGTGGACAGAGTGGTTACTTTAAGAGAAAAGAGCTATACACAACTGTTAGCTCTGAAGAGTGCTAGAAACCAGGGACCAGCAACCAGTGTCCACTGGCATCAAGGATGCTGAACAGAGCTGTAGTTTACCAATTCATGATTTTTTTTATTTTTGAACTGAATAAAAGAACCCTCAACTGACTGATGACAAAGGGAAGGTCCAGGAAAATGATGATCAAGATCCAGGAGTTCTTCAGGACATCCAGAGCGCAAGGATTGGTATTTCTAGGAGAAAGTGAGGGCTAGCTGACTTCCAAGTGCTACCTTAAAGAGCTAGTCTGTAAATTATATTGAACAATTTGGCATACTTTTGGCTGCAAGGTTATTCAATTAACGACCTAAAGTAAACTCGGGGTCTATGTTCTCACATTTGGCAGAGCTGTAGGTGTGGCTCATCATTAAAGTTCTAGATTCTCCCCACTCTTGCTCACCTACATTCCACATCTGCTACCTTCTCTCAGCTGCAAGATGGTATAACAGCTCCAGTCATCCTGCTCTTACAATCCCAAGCTGGCAAACTGAGAAGAGACCCTTCTGTGAGCCTAGTGTCTCAGAAACTTTCCAGCAGCATCAGTGCCTTTCCATAGCTTACTGGCTGGGCTCCTTTGTACACCTATCAATCACCTAGAACATGGACCCTGAGGATTACTTTGTAAGAGTATTCTTGCCAAAGGCATATAAGATAAACAGGTAGATGGCTGGTTGAGCAATTTCATCAAATTTATGTCCCACTTGAGACAAGTGGTTGAGAAAAATGAATTATACCAGTTAGGATCTGAACTACACGGACAGGAACATACACCAGAACAAGATGGCAGGCTGGTCAGGCTCACAAGCAGGCAAAGGCTGTGGGGAGTTGCCACTGGAGCCTACAGAAGAAAGCTTAAGCAAATCTGGTGAAAAGTCTGTGAAAAATTAAAGATAGAGCACAGAAAAATAAATAAAAATAGGTAATCCAACCACTGATTCCTGTAAACATAAAATGACAAAGAAAATGCAACAATTCACTACTTAATTATATACTTAGGTCTAGTAACACGAATCCTTTCATTCATCACAAAAGCTCTACAGGAAAGAGAGAAAGTAGAGAAACAGTGGTAGTAAAGGCTTTCGTCTGTATTTCTGGAATAAAAAGTCAAGAAAATACCAGAAACTAGCAGATTAAAAATATATACTATAGAGTCCAGGTGCAGCGGTGTGCCTATAATCCCAGCACTTGGGAGGCAGGAAACAGGTGGATTACTATGAGTCTGAGCTGTGGAGTGAAACCTTGTAGAAAAAAAAAAAAAAAAAAAAAAATATATATATATATATATATATATATATATACACACATACACACACACATACACTATAAAAATAGTATACTTCGAAATTCACTAGAGCTGGAAATAATTCAAAGTTGTTCTGGAGAGGGCAACACAAGGGACAAAGCAGGGGCACAGGAAGTGGCTGCTTCTGTTCACTTTACAGAAGTACTTACCACTCTTTACCCTACCCCCATTCCTCCAGCGATTCCACTCCACACCCGAGACCTACATGGACAGCAACCAGGATATGAATCCCCACCAAAAGATGTGAGTACGGGCCGGTGAGATGGCTCACTGGTCTAAAGCACCTGCTTAGGCAAAGCTTAGGCAACTGTAGGGACCGTGGTTTGATCCCCGGCACCACATGCTGTACCAGCTCCACACCCAGAGCAGGCTGAGCTAGCAATAATAATAATAATAATAATAATAATAATAATAATAATAATAATAATAAAAAAGATGCAAGTACATATTAGACTTTCTGCTCTGGGAAGAGGCCTGTATAGCCTGGCAGGTGGTGGAGTCCCAGGGGCTCATTGGGAGGAGTCCTGGAATCCCTAAGCCTGGACAGGAAAGGCCCAGGCATTCTCCCGTGGCTGTTCCTCTGGTGACACACGTGGTTAGGTGTTAGGTTGCATAAAAGCACTCAGAGGGTTTATAACAAACGCAGCATGGCTACATTCTCCCCCCACCCCCTAATAACCCTTCTAATATCCCACCTGCAAACTCTTACAGAGTAACCAGTTTACTCACACTCCCTATAGACTTTTTTTGGTGGAGCTAGAAATCAAACTCAAAACCTCACATAGGCTCAATGTGCTTTACTGCAGAGTTCCTTGCCCTGAGTCCCCTCTACAAAGCTCTAATTTAGGAAATACATCTCATCCCCAAAAGCCACTTACTCGGAACCCCCAGGTCAAGAGAGAATTGTTCACAGCAATCCTGATCTTAGCGATGCTACCCACTGCAATCCTCTAATTCACCTACACATCTTCCTAATGTAGGCAAAAATTACTTTAGAGGACTTCAAACAAAACCCAACACAGAACTCAATCTATGCAATATCTAGAAATGCAGGATATCCCTCAGGGCTTCCTGAGGTTCAGTTAAAAACCATTAATTTCCATTTAATGCTCCCACAAAAGACTCCCCTTGGCTCCCTCTTTCCATACCCTGCCTTCCTTGCCATGCCCGCCTCATCCAGGATGCCTTCTCTGACTACTGTTCCCCGACGTGTCTATGTGGAACCAGTTCATCCACCAAAATGCTTCATACACGCACAGTCCCACCATCCTAGGCCATCCACATTATGGCCTCCACTTTCACCTATTACTCACAGTAATAAAGGAGATAGCTAGATTTAAAAAACAAGACCATTTCATGTAATTTTATACATAAAAGGTTCTTGGGAAAAACAACACAAACCCAGAGCTCCCAAAGCACCAGAGAGGTGGCCTCTCACATTTCTTTTCTGCAGTGGGAAAACTGAACAGAGAATGGGAAACATGATTCCATTTTGTTCTCAACTGTTTCCACCTATGCAGTTAGTTTTTCAAGCAGAGTTTCTATGCCTTTGCTGGTGTTTTTGTTTTTTTCTAATGTGGGAATCATGCTTTGCAGTCCAGTTTTCACTTTATTTGCAACTTCTTGGTCAGTACTCTGTAGAAGGCTGAGAAAGAGAAGAAAAAATTAACAAAAACTGAATTTCATAAAAACCCTAGATAATCTACAATACTAGTCTGTCTGCAGTATAAAAGAATTCAGTAATTACAAGTCAAGTCCTGTAACTACAGATAGCATGTGCTTTTCTCTTTTAATTTACCACATGAATGAGGAGGGCCAGCATATATTCTAAATATTCTAAAAAAAATTGTGTAATCTTGCAGGTAGAGTCACTCAAGCAGACTTGACAGACTTTATCTTTGGACTCAATTCTATCCTGCATTGAAATCACTTACCTGTACTCCTTATCGTTCCTTCTGTACCTTATTGTAAACAGAACAAAGAGCTGACTCAACCCAAGGGAACGTGCATGCCAGAGGCAAGGGAAGGCGCATGGATGCGGATGCGACAGTCACTCGGCTTCCGGAACTCTACACCTACGGCAGGCGCATCACAGGCACATCACGTAGTGGGGCTGGGTTTTACCTTTGCGTTTCATTGGCTTACATTTGACCAAGAAGATGCTATTTCAATTCTCTAGGACTGTTTCCTGACTTGTAGAATGGAATTAAAAACAGGCCTCATCTTTTCCCTCAAAGGGCTGCTTGTTTTTAGTGTGGGAAATCAACCCAGGTTCTCATACATGCTGAGACCACTGAGCCACACCTGCAGGCCTCACTGTGCTGATTTGAGCAGCTCACTGATGCTGGAGGAGAGTCAAGAAATTGACAGGAACACGGAGCCAAAAAATGCCAGCTTCTGCTTTCTAAAACCTAGCTGGAGCACCCCAACACCAAAGGGAGCAGAACCCTGCAGCCAGAGTACCCCACTGCCCTTTCATAGGATTTGATCATGGCCACCAGACCAGATAACATGAAGGCTGAATTTACAGTTTCTCCCCAGCTGTTCAGGGCCACATGTCATGGTTGACCTCTGAATCCTATTCTATAAGGAACTCTTTTGGCACTTTCAACAGTCCCCAGCCTCCACAGCTTCCAGCATGTCACTTGGCACTGGAGGTGTTCCACTGTCGCAGAGGCCAAGCAGCAACACCACCTGCCACATGCCAAGCTGGAAAACTCAAAAAGCGAAGTGCTCCTTTAAGAGATTTGTGGCTCAGTTTTTATTTTAAACAACTTGGCTAAATATAGCTACCTAATACATAACACCAGTACAAGTTAATATTTATTGAGAATATTAGATAAAATGAGTGGCATTTGATATGCAGTTTTCACGACAACTTTAGAATTATTATTCACTTTACAGCCAAGAAACACACAAAAAAATCAATAATTTTCTCAAGAGTAAAGTAAGGTGGGAATGGAACCCAGTAGTCTGTCTGGAGCCAGGGTTTTAGATGCTTGAGAATTCTACTTCCTTGAGTTATATTTTAGCCAGCTTCTAAGGCTGCTTTTGTCTTTCGAGCAAAAATGCTTTCTCAGTTACTATAAAAAGACTCAGCAAAACACAACATCAAAAAATACCAAAAACCTCGAGTTTTAAGGAAAATATAAAAAAGAAGGAACTTTACCAACTATATTAAACATCACAATATTCAGAAACCTAACAAAATGATTACTGCTTTGTTAAGTTTTATCTTGTTCCATTTGCACTTAGAACCTCAAGTATTTCATATGTTCCTTACCTGCTTCAAAATTATCTATATCTTTCTTATTTTTGCTATCCAGCCAAGACCTCTGATAAGCACTTTTATAAATTAATTTTATCGCATCACTGAAATTTCTAGTTAACTGAAAGTAATGAAAGAATGTGTCACCAGATGTGAACATTTGAAATGCCTGGTAAAGAAATTTCTAACAAAAAGTTTGTATTTCAGTTAATAAATTCTGACTATTCAACATCTACCTTAGAAAACAAATTGAGCTGTGAGTGGTGGCACATGACTGTAATCTCAGCACTTGGGAGACTGAGGAAAGAGGATCAATGTGAGTTCCAGACCAGCCTGGGCCCTGAATTGCATAGTCTCAAAGACAAAAAAAAAAGACAATGAACTGATTGTAATGACAAACAAGACAATGTGTATCAGTTTGGAGACACTGATCTAGAAGATACAGATGTTGTTTGTGAGCATATATGCACTAGATCAAATTATATATTTTAACTTTTGGCACAGGACCTTGTGCTTGGCAGAGAGGCACTTATGCCACTGAGCTATCTTGCTGGACCCTCAAACTATATATTTAAGAAAAATGAAACTAATACAACAGCATAGTTAAATTGCATAGCAAATTAAAGTAAAATATGGTCAGAAATTCAAATCATACTAATATGTTTTCCAAAACCTTGGTAACCCAGCAGTCAATAGTGACTGCTTCTAATCAACACACAACTAACCGAAGGGTTTCATCTAGTCATAAAATGCAGAAATTTCAAAGACCTGTAACCTATAAACACAGTAAATAATCCCTTGCTATTCTGTGGTTCAATTGTTGCAGACTGTTTTGCAGGTTTTCAAAAAATATTAATCTAAGTTATCCATCGTGGATTTTTCACTGTATCACAGGATACATATGTGTACTGTACATATACATATGTTGCTAAAATTACACAGATTTAGAGTTTAGAAAATGGTTAAGAACATTAGTAGTATTTCTGACACTGTGGGAAAGGTTTGTAAGAGTGTAGGAAGGGTTTACAAAGCCTTAAAATACATATAAGCACTAACGTAAATATAATGTTGCTATTTTGCTGGCTTTCACTCATCGTGGGGGTGTCTGGACCGTGACCTCTGTGATGATAAGTGAGGCAGCACTGTACACCTAAGGGGAGAGAGTAATATACAGCACTGACCTCAATTTGCACATCATCAGTTTTCCCTCATTTTAAGTTAGAAACAAGAGGTGAGACCTCCATCCTGCTGCCAGGGATGCCTAACATCATCAACCAGTGTCAGGACTGCCAGCACCAGGCCCGCCAGGTGAGACCTCCGGCCTGATGCCAGAGCATTCTACCATCATCACCCAGCGCCAGGCCCACTAGGTGAGACCTCTGGCCTGCCACCAGTGCTGCCTATCATCATCAACCAGTGTCAGGACCGCCAGCACCAGGCCTGCCAGGTGAGACCTCCGGCCCGCTGCCAGTGCTGCCTACCATCATCAGCCAGTGCCAGGCCCGCCACCAGCGCAGCCCACTATCATCAGCCAGTGACAGGCTCGCCAGGTGGGACCTCAGACCTGCCACCAGCACTGCCTACCATCATCAGCCAGCGTCAAGCCCACCAGGTGAGATCTCTGGCCTGCCACCTACCTCCATCAGCCAGTGCCAGGCCCGCAAGGTGAGATCTCTGACTAGCCACCAGCACAGGATACATTATCAGCCAGCTCCAGGCCCACAGATGACACCCCTGGCCCACAACCAGCGCAGCCTACCATCATCACCCAGGGCCAGGCCCACCAGGTGAGTGTGACCCTCCTCCCCTGGCTTACAAGCATCTCAGCTGACCCAGCAGCCCGGACTGCAAGAACCACCCGCGGGCACGCAGTCCTGTACCAAAGATCACAGCTACTCAGAATGATACAGACAAGGAGCAAAATGCAATCTCAGGTTCCAAGCTCACCTGAAACAAATACAGGAGTCACTACTATACAACAAATTGGGATTCATGCAGCCAAAATCTCTGAATTCGTAGCATCTAAAGTAAACAAACAAATGCAGAAACGTATAGAGGAACTCGGATTGGAGGTAAGCTCTGAAGTTAAAAAAGAAATCTTTGAAGTACTAGAGAATGAAGTTAAAAAACAGCTGCAAAAATGCATAGAAGGAATCAGATTAGAAATAATCTCTAAAATTGAAAAAGTCATTTCTAAATTAATAGCATTTGAAGTAGAACAACTGCAAAAAGGTAGGGAGGAAGTGAGAGCGGAAATAACCTCCGAAATAGAAAAAGAAAGGATAACTATAATGGAAGACTTAATAAATGCATCTAAAGAAGACATTGATTTAAAAATTAGAAGAGATTAGAAAAACGATGGAATCCATGAATGAGCAATATAGAAAAGAAATAGGCCGCATGAAACAGGTTCAAAGAGATATACAGGAAAATAAAATCTCAATCACAAGCTGGCAAAACTGTATGGACGAGAGTGAAGATAGGATTTCAGATCTTGCAGACAAAGTCACAGCTAGCGAAAAGGTAAGAAAGGATCTCTTAAAAACAACCAGCATGCAGGAAAAAGTAATTCAACATCTTTAAGATATGCAAAAATGGGGCCGGCGAGATGGTTCAGTGGTCTAAAGCACCTGCTTAGGAGGGCTCAGGCAACTGCGGGGACTGCAGTTCGATCCCCGGCAGCACATGCTGCGCCAGCGCCACCACCAGGGCAGGCTGAGCCAGCCACAAAATGAATAAATAAAGAAACAAACAAACACAACAAGCAAACAAATAAATAAATAAATAAAATTTTAAAAAAAAGTCTACGAGATGTTTAAAAAAAAAAAAAAAAAGATATGCAAAAATGAACAATGTGAGATTAATAGGAGTCAA
>PVKN010001948.1:0-46366 GCA_004027915.1 Capromys pilorides
AAATTTCCCAATATATATTATACATTTTGGTCTTGCTTAGTACTTCTGGATTCTCACACCAGAGAAACAATGCTGTATTTATACATGTGTGTCTCATTTATTTAAGAGTATAGTATCAATGTGCATCTTTTAACTCAGAAATATCTCAAGTTTATGGAGTCATACTCCATTGTATAAAAGAATCCCACATCTTTATTCATTCATTAGTTGATGGGCATTTAGGCTATTTATAAGATTTAGCTACTACAAACTATCACTATAAACATGGGTATGCATAGGCCTGACCAGATAGCTCAGCAGACTAAAGTACCTGCTTTGGCAGAACACAGCGACCAAATCCCCGGTGTGCAGTACCAGCCCTGTCCCCAGGGCATGCTGAGATGGAGATTGAGACTGGGAGTGGTGGCAACATGCCAGTAATTCCAGCACTTGCGAGGCTGAAAACAGGAGGATCACTACGAGTCTGATCTGTGTAGTGAGACCCTGTAGGCCCTATACTACATACATAAAAAGAAAAAAAAAATGAGTATGCAAATATCACTGTGGTATGATACAGCTACTTTCTTCTTAAAACATTGATTCTACTAAAAATTAGCTTGGGGATAAATAAGGTTTTACTCAACTTATAATGGCTTGCGGAAATTTTCCAATAATATCACCACCTTGAATATAATTCCAATACAGATTATACTGTCTTCTTTGATAATGAAGAATTTATTATGTGAGTTAAAGCTGCGTCCTTCCGCCAAAAAAGATAAAAATAAAAAATAAAAAAAAAAACCTGTAGCTTTTTTTTTTTTTTTCCTCCAGTAATATACACAGAACATTAATAAAAAGAAAGGCTCTAGGGACACCCACTCTGGACCCCCTCCTGTCTCTCTCTCGGGCAGGAGCTTTCTTTTCCTCAATAAATATCTTCTGCTCATTAAAAAAAAAAAAAAGGCTCTAAAAGCCATGTATATAGTAGATGTAACAAATATGTCCTTAAGCTTGCTTTTTTTCTGGGAGTGAAAATCATATCCAAAACAGAAAGTTTTTGCAATTCAGTTTACACTGACTAAACCTTTGACTGCTTTGGACATCAGGGTTTTAGTTTAGAACTTTGATTTTTAAATTAAAGAGGCTATTATTACTCCTTCTTGGCCTGCACTCCTATAAGGTCCTCTGTGGTGTCTCTCTGTATCTATAGTCTTCTAAATACCTTCTAGGGAGCTGCTGAAGCTGGAAGTCAATCTCGTGTGGGGCTATGACAAAGCCATCTGAGAACAGGGGGGCCCTAAAGCCATGTCAGCAAGCTACTCTTGAAGTTGCTATCAACCTCTCAAGTGTGTAAATTATTGCCTGTATTGTGTTCAGTTCTCTCCCTTCTTTTATGCTTTTTTTAAAAAAATGTTTGATTCTGATTTTTGTTGAACATAAATCTCCAATTCTGCCCATTATCCAGCAAATGACACAATTTCATACTTTAGGGTTGAATAATACTCCACTGTGTGTTATGCCACATTGTCTTTATCTGGGTGTCATCTATTGATGGGCACCCAGACTGGTTCCATATTTTGTGAATCATGCCACATGAGCAACATTTTTGCCCCAACTACTCTCCCTAGGCTAATATACAAGTAGGAAACTCGACTGTGTACTCAGAGTTGAAAGATGAGCCTAGCATAGAATAAATGTTCTTTAACTGCTGTTGTCATTATTGCCTATCCCTTTTTGGAATGTAACCAGTGTCATTTACAGTCAGAGACCTCCCTCACCAGCTCTTTCTTCCATTAACAGATCTCGAGGGTTTCAGAGTTCCAGCTAACTGCAAGTTAACTAAGGGTCCTTTTATTAACAAGAAAATTCATATATATTTATTGTATCTCAAGTACCTATTTACCATTTCTAGCAAATCAAGATACAAAAAGCACAAACAGGCTCAAATAACTTAATTCCAAAATCACAGACAGGTTAACTGTTGAGGCCAAGAGCCATCTTTCAAGTGGAATGTGTTAGCACAATCTGGCCACCAGAGGACAGAGGCAGGCTGCCTAAAGGAGACAAGTTTAGCCAACTGGAGAACCTTTAGGAGCAAGCCTCTGGTAATTCCTGTCCTAATGACTGAGAAGCAACTTTTGTTTTTGTTTTTGTTTTTCCTGGCTCAGGCTGTCTTAAGGACGGGTCTGGGGATCAAACCGCTGTGCCCTGTGCCTGACTGAGATTGCCTGCACAGGTGCTTAAACCACTGCGCTAATTGGCAAAATCCCAAAAGATGAGGATTTTTTTTTTTTTTTAAGCTGGCTCAGGCTGCCTTAAAGGCAGGTCAAGTAAGGCATGTGGAGCTGGGGATGGAAGACCAGTCCCCTGCACCTGATGGTGTTTGCCCAAGCAGGTGCTTAAACAACTGAGCTAAGCCACAGGCCTCCCTGTTACAAAGATTGAGAGAGAAGTCAAGGAAACTGGGAAGAGGCATAAGGATGTGAGACTTACTCAAACAATCACCTAGAACTGAGTCCCCAATAGAAAGAACTGGGTTTCTTTATATCTTTCTATGGGGACAGATACTTTTGCTTTGGTTGAGGAAATATATGAATCGCTCTCCAAATGTAATTAGATGGTATTTTATTTCTTTTTGCAGTACCAGGGATTGAACTCAGGACCTTGCTCTTGCCAGGCAAGCACTTATTTCACTGAGCTATCTCCCTCGGCCCTAGATGGTATTTTAAAACTCATAGTGCCTATATATGTCTCAGAATCTCCCTTCCACTAAGATAAATTTAGACACAGTAACATTTTATTATAGTAATAATTTATTAGCAGATAGTAAGATCTCATCATACATACATGCTCTTATATAATGGGCAAAATAAATATACCCTTCCAGAAAAAAAAGATCTAGTACTCAACAACTTCCTTTCCACAGACCATGATGCTTCAACAATTCGTCCTTGCCCACTAAGGTAGTCAAGCAATATTTTATGATTAACACCGAGGCACTTACTTTAAGGCAACAGCTACTTGATTCCACATATCATATTTTAGGGATACAGTATACAGTATGAAAGAGAACACTCCCAAATTAAGTTTATTAAAGCTTCAGATAAAAATTTGGTGGCCTATCTGCAGACTTAACATAAATGACATCTCTAGTGAAGGCATTTGTTGACCTTTATTATATTGTTTTCAGAATTATACCACTAAGTTAAAAAATAAAATACATACCAAAGAATCTACTAGTTTACTACAATGCGTTTGCGCTAATGTATTTAACATGTTTAAAATTTCAGCTGTTATGTATTTTTTTTTAAAAAAAAGAATCCTCAGGATAAAAATTACCTTATAAAAATAAACCTCCCTAGGTCCTACATCCAAATCCTCCATTCCTAAGTTACTAATCTTTTAAAAGATTAAAAATCAATGTACAAAGTATTTCAATAGTATTATACTTTAATACATAGGCTATAATAACAAAGCAGCTGGTATTGTATATTATTTTGTGCTGTTCCATTACAATTTTCATTCTTATAATTAGCACCTAAATTTGATTTATAATTATTCAAATTATACAAAAGGGGGAAAATTAGTTTACAGCCTAATTAACGTTCTAAATTCCATTTCATCTTTTTTACAGTTGTTAGGCTCTGTTTTGAATAAGGTATCACTCAAATAAATCAAAAGTAGGTGGGAGGAACACTAACAGAAAAGTTACATAAACTCTAAATCCTGTCCACTGGATTTTTACCATTGTACCATGGAACTTTTCTTTCCCTGAATAGATTCAGATATCTTTACCTCTTGCTCAGCCTTCAGCCACACCTCAATTCAACACTATCTACAAAGCACCTCCTTCAGTGTTGATGCAAAGAACTACAGTTCTAGTAACAGAGGAAAACAATAAGGGTTGCAGAGTTTGTTTTTTTTTTTATTACAATGCAAAGACTCAATTTAATTTTCTAAGAAATGTGCTGTATCCCTTTTCTTTAATATTGAGATCAGGTCTAACTTTGACAATGTGTTCTTAAACAGCAAATTACTAAGAAAGGGGCCAGTGAGATAGCTCAGCAGTCTAAAGCACCTGCTTAAGCAAGCTTAGGCAACCACAGAGACTGTGGTTCGATCCCCAGCACCACATGCTGTGCCAGATCCACCCCTAGAGCAGGCTGAGCCAGCTGTAACACAAAACAAAATAAAACAAAAAACAAATTACTAAGAGAGCAACCCTGGGGAGATTCACTAGTCTTGTTTAAGTGTGTAGTCGTTAGCATTAAAATATTCTAATAAATATACCTAATACCTCTATAGATTTTTAAAATTCACCCTTTGCCACTCTGTAAATTTAATGACCAATTTTGACACCAACGATTGCTACTTAAAAGCGAAGTCAGACTATCTAAATCAGACCTTGTTTTCCTTACAAAAGATCAATTTAAGTACAGGAAGACGCATCATTCCAAAGCAGGCCAACTCAGGCTTTCACCACAACCTCACCAAGTGCTTCTCAGCTTTCAGTTTTGGTGGATCTATGACTTTCCCCTTCTAGAAACTGAAACTTGCTCTCAGGGATTTGCTTCCTGATATTGACCTTATTGTTGTGGAGCCAGGAATTGGTTCCTATTTATCTGGATCCCTTCACTGGCTAGAAACAGTCTATGTGATGATTTATTCCTTTCACTCTTCTGCAATGTTCTCCTTGTACATGTAATTGCACTAGCCCATTCTACTCCACCTGTTGTAATAAATTTAAAAATAAAGTTTGTCAGAGCTTTAACTCTCAAGAGAGTATACATTATATTTCAATTTTTAAAAAATTTTAAGATACTCCAAATTCTGTATATTCATCAATAGCCAATGAGAAAACGCTTCATTTAGACTCTCACCTATACATAAACAAGATGTTTTTGTATCAATATATCGTTTAAAGTATCATAAAGCAAACAAAAAAACATTGATTTTGGTGGTGGTACTGAATGTGGTCCTACAGGTTTGATTGCTTTAAATTATCAGCAATCAGAAATTTTTAAAAGCTAAGTGTGATCACATATATCTGAGATATCCAAAAATGCACCGTACCCCCAGCTACTTGGCAGGCTAAGGCAGGCTCACAACTTTGAGGTCAGCCCAAGCAATTCTGTGGGGCCCTGTCTCAAGGGCTGAGGATGCAGCTCCATGGAGGGGAGCTTTCCAGGCATATGCAAAGCACTAGATTCAAAGTCCAGTACCTCACACCCCCAAAATAAAAAGGTGCAAGCACAGGCAGAATGCAATCAAGCAGAAAGGATGAAAGATAAATTGTAATGCAACTTTTAAATATTTACAAGCTGGATGTGGTGGTATACACCTGTAATCCCAGCACTCGGCAGACTAAGGTAAGAGGATTGCCACAAGTTCAAGGCCAGCCTGAACTACATGGTGACTCTATGACAAAAAAAAAAAAAAAAAATTAAATGACTACTAAAAGCAGAATCTCATTTGAGTGGGATAGGTACAAACTAGAACATAATCCAAGAATTTGCTTACTATACACATAAAGCTCCAGAACTGTCTACATTCATGTGGAAGGAAATGTCATGTAATGGGCAAATCTTGCTTTCTATCCTTCTAAGAGATTTTCCAAATACGGACTGGTCTGAATTCTTTTGCTATGGTGATGTTGTATAAACTATAGAGTTTCTAAACATGTACTTATTACTCTGTCAGTTATTAGATATCTATAATATTCTCAACTCAAATCTTACTTGGGGAAAAGAAACTGATAGTTTTCTAACTAATATTCCTAGACTCAACAGAAATGGAAAACATTAGAAACAAATTAAAAAGCACAAGTATAAGCAGCATTCCATTTTTGAAAGCCCAAAATTCTAGACCTAAGTGATAAAAGGATGTCACAATTCAGGACAATATTGCATATAATCATAACATCAATCATCTAGGAGACAGAAATGCAGAAACTATTTTGATGGAATGATAGGTATTTTCTACGCAAACAAATAAAAAGATCTACCAGTAGAAAAGCAACACTGGCAATTTACAGAGCTAACTATATATACAATGTACATATGTAGTATATCCTACATATGGAGGTTATATTTAAAATTGCAGACTACAAGGGTAGGCTTAAAAAATGAGTTTGTGCTTTGGCAATCATTTGTTTTAGAAGACATGGGTAGATGTTTTAATCTCATATAAGTTAGTGTATTATTCTTTGGAAAAAAAATGTCCTTTTTGCCTGCAAAAGTTCAAATACAGAACTGTAAGCTTTCAAAGTCAGATATTCCTGTTTTTCCAGCAAAACAACTTTCAATATACCTGTGGCCAACAACCATAAATACATCCACAGAACCTGAATTTTACGAATGTGATGCTTCAACTCTTATTAATAGCTTTAGGCAACATGAAATTAAAAGCTGTCATTATTATAAACATTTACTGTACATCAATAGGTTGCATGGCAGTATGTATCAGCATGGGTTTCACTAAAACTTCTAAAAATTATTCATGCCTTTCGGAATTACTGTATCACTTTGGTACATTTTTCCCGTGAAAAGCAGTTTCGAGAACGTCTGTCAGTCCTCAAAGACACTTATTAAAATGCCACGGCAAGTGGCAGAGGTCGAGGTGTATACAGCGTAGTGCCTAGTAAACAAATTCTTGAGGGGCATGTAAATCATCCCTTTATTGCAATGTCCTTAATAGTTCGCCTCAAAACTATTTAAAATTGCCGAGTCAGCATCATGTTTTGGTAGCTGTCACTGATAGCAGAAATCCAGTTTATGGCAAATTCCATGGGAAAACACAGTAAGATAACTGATAGCTGAACTAGGCCATGATGGTGATGATGCTTGTCTCAGAAACAAGCACAAATAGTAATCACAGAAAAGACAGAGGACTGCTGCTGTAGTTTCTGATTTTGAAAAACTCTTTGCTTACCTATCTCCCCTAAATTGAAAAATATATAACTAAAATATCCAATTTATCATCATGAGTGCTTTTAATGTCAGGTTGGCTGTATACAGGATGTCACAAACCTGCCAGCCATCAGACTATGTTTCTGGTTCCTGTCTTAAGGAGAGGAGTGATTTCCTACTTAAAAGGCAGAGTCCTACTGCTGTCTGGGGAACAAAGACTGGGGCTACAGAAGCATACAACAAACTTTTATAGTTAGGGTTTCATGTTCCAAAAGCCTCTTGGCCTGCTGATACAAAAGAGGCCAAGTGCAATATATTCCCTACTTTCCCGCCAGTCCGGCAAAGGCTCCAAAGATCCTAAACCAATTCCCAACTGCACCCCTTTTGGGTGGGAAAGTCCAAATGTAGGCCCTAAAACAAGGTGGCAATTAAGTCTGGGGGCTACTTTGTAACTCAATTTACTAGTTATTACATCTCAAGAATACTTCATAGCTGCATGAAAACTTTAAATCACATTTTCTTCTTTTTACTTCTGCCTTATTAGCTTTGCTGCATTTGAGAGTATGAAAAAGCCATAAGCTTCCAAGGAAGAAAAATACTGCACATCTGAAATTTTAACCTATCAGTGAGACATTCTTCTTTTCATCTGTTTTCTCAGTCACTGGAACCACTGATACCATTGAGAACACATATTTCTTTCTGGTTTTGAGATTCTACTGCAAAAGCCACTGCTTCATGCACGCTGAAAAAGAGAAGGTTTTGTTCTTCCTCTTTGTAGTATTGTCCCCTAGTCAGGGAGTCCCTCACAGAAGGATTGCATTGAGCCAGCAGAATCTGAATGCCAATGGCTTCATAATCTCTGCGAACTTCTTTCAGTGTATGGATCCCTGCTGTATCTAAAAATTGCATTGCACTACAGTCAATCACTATACTATGCAGCTCCAAAGGATCATGGGAAAGTTGTACGGAAACGTCATCCTGGACTCTACTGAGAGCCACTCTCTGCTCTTTGAGCTTTCTCTTGGCTACCTTCTTCTGAGCTGCCTTTATCAAAACTGGGTTTAGAGTATTTCTATATAAAGCAGATTTAAAGCATTCTTTGTTTATGTAGTAAAGAGGGGCTATGAAGCGGACAATCTTGATGCCTGGCTGGGTCTGAAGGTTCTTGTAGGCAGACAGGGATTCAAAAAGTTCAGACTCTTCCACCAAGCCAAGCAACGAAATCTTTGGCTTCTGAGTGCGAAGGATAACACAAAACATAGAAAAACAAACCCCAATAAGCAGGCCTATTTCAGTGCTTATCAGAGCAGAAGAGAACATGGTAACAAACCAGATAAGTGTATCCATTCTGCTAACCCTCCACATATTGGGCACATCTCTAAATTTACGAAGGGCTCCCCGGAGATTCACAATAGTGATTACACCAAGGACACATTTCTGTAGGGAATAGAATAAAGGAGCTATTACTAGGAGGACCAACAAAAGAACCAAGGCTGTCACCACAGAAGAAACCTGAGTTTGACAGCCTGTTGATTCTTTAACCAGCGTCTTTGCAAGAGCTGCACTAGAAGTGATGCAATGGAAGAAGGAAGGGATGATATTGCAAAAGCCAATGGCATACATCTCTTGATTTGCTTTGACTGTGTAGCCATGTTTCTTGGCAAACATCTCAGAAAGTGACACAGTGGTAGCAAAACCAATGATAGAAATAGCTATTGCATCCACAGCCACACTAGGCACTAGGCTCCAGTCTGGTGCTTGAGGTGGCAAAAATCCAGTGGGAATATGTCCAGCAATGCTGGAATTGTACTTCTCATTTAGTTTTCCAAAATGAGAGGCCAGTGTGGCTAACACAACAACAACAAGTTCAATAGGAATTGGTGCTTTGAGCTTGGATTTGAAGTGCTCATTGAGTTCTTTGGTTGGCAAAAGTACCAAAAGGCACAGAAGGCTGGTGATGAGATCACAGATATTGGTCTTATGGATGTTTCGGAAGATATGTATCCAGGTGGTGATGAGTGAGCCCATGCCATGAGTCCGTGGAATGCTGAGCCCAAGAAGATACTTGGCCTGAGATGTGAGAACAGTGAAGGAGGCACCAGTGACAAATCCACTCAGCAAGGCATCTGAGAGGTAGACAGAAACAAAGCCCACTTGAAAGAAGCCCATTGCTACCTGGAAGGGAGGATATACACGTATTAAATATGTCACATAAAATAAATGCAGTGAAAGAAAAAAATCAATCTTTTGACTGTGTGAGGCAAGAATACTTGCCCAAGGCCCCATTATTTATCAGTAGTCCAGCTCAAACTAGGACTGAGGATTTCTGCCTTTTCAAACAATGTTTCTCATATTTTCTTTTCAAACAGAAAATTTTCAAGGATCCATATTAAAAGGAAGACTCAAATTTTAAGACTTCTAATTCAAAAACAATACGTTTCTTTCCTGTAAAGAGATATCACTGTTGTAAAAATAGTTTTAATTGGTAAGAAAAAAATTCACATTACCATTTTAAAAAAGATGGGGATTAAACCTAGTGCATTTGCACTGAGCTACAACCCCAGCTCTTTTTATCTATTTACTTAGACAGGATCTTGCTAAGCTGCCCAGGCTAGGCTTAAATTTGTGATTCCTCTGCCTCAGCCTCCCAAGAGTGCTGGGAGACAGGCATACATCATGATGCCTGCCTCCCTTCCTTTGTTGAATCCAAATGACTGCAATAAAGAAGAGGTTTAATGTTGGTGCTGGATGTCACAAGGCAGGGACACAATAATAGCACAGTAATGGTTTCTACAGTAGTTCCAAGGAGAATTTCATTTCCAATACTTTTGCCTAGCTGATAATATGGAACAGAGGCCCTTATCCTTTTCCATTTCTTTCTAACAATCTAAGAGAACTACTATCTCTTGGAAGCCACTCACTAGCGTAGTGATTTCTAAAGGAAGGTATGGGCATCTATCTAACACTTAAATGATTTCTATACTATCCTTTTCCTGCCTCTGTGCCATTCCCCATTCTATCACTTCTCGCTTGACTACGCATGCTGACTGCCAATAACTAACCACACATAATTTCAAGGCCAGTGTTCCCTAACACGTAAAATTAAGGAGTTGTACTGGATGACCTCAGGACCCTTTCTGATCTAAATTTTTATAATGAAATAATTAAAATCTGGCTAACATTCTTTGGTTAAGACATAACCTAGGAAAATCAGACTATCTTATTTGTAGAGCCCAAAGTTTGAATTCTCATTGTACCATTCATATATCCTGAGCACTCAGTGATACCTTTAATTATTATGATCTCTAACAGATCTAAGATTTCATGTACAATGATTATTCTGTTGTTCTATCACTTCTTACCTGATAAACTCCAGCCATAAAGGTCACTGTGCTTCCAATTTTGATTGCATAGTAACTTTTGTCACATATCATTTCTGATGTATGGTTTACTAATGAGCTCACATTTGAAACCATTCTTATGGAAGGAGTAACATGGGCAGTGTCACAGCCAGCTTTGTGTAGTTCTCGGTCAACTACCTCACCAATCATAAGGCACAGTATTCCAAAAATGCCCACAGAGATGTGACGAGAAGTACCAAACAGAAAATAAATAATGCTGGCAAAAAAAGACGTGTACAGACCATAGATAGGATCTTGGCCAGCCAAGAGGGAATAAGCAATAGACTGGGGAACCAATAAGATACCCACGATCAAACCAGACATCATATCTCCCAAAATATTTTTCTTTAGATCGTATTTTGGGAGCCACTTCAAAACAGGAAAGAAACCAAAAATCCTAGTTTTGGCTTTGGCTGAGCTACACTGAAAACTCTTCTGCAGCTTTTCAATGACAAATTGTTTAATGTTCATATTTGATTTCTCTTGAGGCTCCAAATAAATCCTAGGATAAGGTCTGCATTGCTCATTGGTTTCAACTTGCTTGAAGTCAGTACTTGATTCCTTTTGTGGCTCCAGAGAGACCCCAGATGGAAGACTGTCATTTCCTTCATCTGAGTCCCTTGGTGAAAGATCATGTTGCTCTTCACTTTCTGAAGACATTTCTGGAGATAGATGGTTCAGCTTCCTACCCCAGAGAAAATATCAGTGTTAGCTAATTATGTAATTCTCAGTCCCCACCTATACTAACAGTCCTATTTTTTACACATGGGAGTTAAGAGGTTTTGGCATAAGCAACTTATATCTACCTTCTTTAACAAGCTTTATTCACTGGTCAGGAAAACAAAAAAAAAAGATCAAAAGTAGAGACTATAAACAGCTAAGTCAAAGCAAGTACTATACAGGTGCAGGACTTCCCAAGGATAAAACCACTAAGGATTCTTTTCTATATCTGCTTGGCTCCGCCTGCAGTTCTTTTCCTTCCGAAAAGTTATCAGGGTAAGTTGTCTTCTCCTTTCCTCACTATAAAAGGTCTTCCTCCCAGGTTTTTCACTTCTCAGCTATTTTATTACTGCAAAATAATATTAGGAGCCTGGGTGGGTTGACAGGGTGAGTGAACACACACTGTAGAAGGTTTTGGTCTATCCTGTGGCAGTATAAGCCAGAAGCATATTGTCCCTAGCAAGCAAGGAACAAAAAACAGAGCCCAGAAACAGGAGCCTGAGGAAATGCCTCATCTCTTCTGGCAAGCTGGGATACAGGGAACAAATTCCTGGAGGCATCTTGTCTGTTCTTTATTCCTTTAACTAGGATATTAGCAACTATTGACATGTAAACTTATTAGTGGATGCCGGAAGGTGATGTAAATAACTAATTGCTTACACCAAATTAGTTATGTGCACTCCTTAGCCCGGTCATAGACCTCAATAAATGTGAGAAGTTTCCTGGGCTCTGGGCTCAAAAAGAGAGACTAAACTCAGGGAGAACTCTGAAGCTATAACATACAACACTTTCCCACTGGGTTCTGGCATAATCGTCTGTTCCACATGGAAAGCTCACATTTATAGAGACCCTTGACTATTCTGAGTACAAACGCTTAAATATATACTGAACGGAGGAATGATGTTACCATAAAATTCCACTCAGTGTGTAGTAAATCTGAGATTGCAAAGAATAAATGAACAATTTGTGACTGGCCAGATACAGATGAAGAATGCAGGAAATTTTCTGTTTTGTAACCAATCAAAAAATGGACCCTATAAGATACTAGAAACCTAACATTACCAAGGTGCCATAATCGAGAACCTCATAAGCTACTTAAGAACAAAAGATAATAGAAGTAACCCACTTTATTTTTATGCAGGATGAACAAGGATAAAGTAAATTATTTTAATAATCTTGTGAAGTAGAGGCAGGGGGGCAAGAACAGATTTTTTTTTTTTGGTCTTTTTTTTTTTTTTTTTTTTTTTTTTGTGGGCCCAGGGTTCAAATTCACGACCTTGCACTTGCCAGGCAGGCACTTGTGCCATGGAGTTATGTCCCCGCCCCCAATTTTTTTGGTCTTTTTGAGACAGGGTCTTGCTATGCAGTTTAGGCTGATCTTGAGCTCACTTTTGTAGCCCAGGCTGGTTCCAAACTCACACTGATCCTCCTGCCTCAGCCTCCCAAGTGCTGGGATTATAGCCCAGGCTGGTCTCAAACTCGCACTGATCCTCCTGTCTCAGCCTCCCAAGTGCTGGGATTACAGGCATGCACCACCACGCCTGGCAAGCTGGTACCATTTAATCAAACATATAAATAATGATATTAAATATGAATGGTCTATACATGACTCAGACTGAAAGCAAGCAGGTATTGGGGAAGGAGGAATCACTGATGACAGCATTTCTATTTCAAGTTTGAGAAATAGGTAATAGTGACAGTTAAACATACCTGAGAAACTTATTAGGGGTCTTCTCTGAGGTGCCGGGAAGGGTAAAAGTAAATTATGTCCTGGGCTGAGTTGGAGAAGAAGGGGGGAAGGTGGTCTTGGGAAGATGGGCTTTTGTTTTAAGGGCTTCAGCCACATTAGATGACTACCATAATGACGTTTAGCAATTCACACTAGGGCCAGAACCTGTCAGATATAATAAAAGCCAAAAGATGAGAAAAGATATATTTTGCTAATATGCACCACAAGGAAGTTGCAGTAGCTGTATTAACATCGAAAAAGAAGATCTGAGATGCCATGTGGTGCTCTCCAAGGCCTCCCCCCTGCCCGGGCCACTGAGACTGGGCATGGTGGTACGCGCGCCTATAATCCCAGTGCTTGGGAGGCTGAAAACAGGAGGATCACTATTAGTCTGATCTATGTAGTAAGACCCGGTAGACCCTGTACTAAATACATAAAAACAAATAAATAAAAAGATTAAAAAAAAAGATCTGAGGGAAAAAGAGGCCAATTTTGTAAATGATAATGGAGCCGATTGTTCAAGAAGACTTAACAATTACAATATCAACTGTGCACCTAACATCACAGTTCCAAAATAAATTAACCAAAAACAAGCAAGAATGATCAGGAAAAATATCCATGATTATCATCAGAGAACTCAATGGCCTTCTCTCAGTATTTATTGCATAATATAGAAAATCAGTGGGATTTACAAGAGTTGAGAACTATAGATACACTCAGACCATGTATAGTAAAGACATTATACCCAATAGGAGAAAAATATACATTCTCTTCAAGTGAATATGAAACATTTACCTAGGGAAAACATAGTTCTCTGTAAGCTTAAAAGAATCTAATTCAATACATAATATCTTCTGACTTCAACAGAAATAGAAAACAGAAAAATATTAGAAACCCACCATATACTATGACTGAAAATTAATAACACATTTCCAAGTAACACAAGCATCAGAGTCATAAAAAAGACAAATGAGTTTTATCTGTAATAACAACCTCAACCCAAATGGTCAACAAAAACCAAATTGTGCTACGAGAATGAAACTAATGATATAATATTAAGGAATTCAAAATAATTTTACTGAGCTAAAAGCCAGACATAAAAGGAGTATATACACTATGATTCCATCTACAGAAAATGCAAACTAACCTACAGCAACAGAAAAACAGATCAGCAGCTGTTCCAATATAAGAGGCTGAAGGGATGGAAGACACTTCAAAAAAGCATGAGAAGGGCCAGGGAGATAGCTCAGTAGAATGAGCGCCTGCCTGGCAAGTGCAAGGTCCTGAGTTCAATCCCCAGCACCGCCCGCCACACACACATACATAAAGCATGAAAAAGTTTTCAAAATAATGGGTACATTTATCATTTTTGACTGCAGCGATGCATACATACATAAAAAGAGAATTTTTTTTTTTTTTTAAAAAGTCCTTCCTTCCACCCCCTTTGTGGTACTGGGGATGAAACCCAAGGCCTTTACTATATCTTCTTCATTTTGCAAATATTTGAGACAAGGTCTCACTAATTTGGTAAATTCCCCAGAATGGGCTTGAAATTTCCTCTTACTGAGCCTCTGAAAATGATGGAGTTTAAGGAATGCCTTTAGATATGTGTAACTTATTGAACATCTCTTGTGCCACAACAACAGTATAAATAACACTGACTTTTTTTTTTTTACAGGACCAGAGTTTGAACTCACCATCTTGCACTTGCCAGGCAGGCATCTGTGCCATGGAGCTATCTCCCTGGCCCCCACTGATTTTTATTTGAAGGGAGAAGATCTAGTTAGAATTTATTATGTTACATAATCATTTTATTTTCAATAGTTAGGTAGCCTTGGGAAATGTAACTCATAAATCCCCAAATAAAATTAACTTTTGGAGAGTTTTTGAGCCATTTTAACTTCTTTTTATAATATTTAAAGTATACATTTTTGGGCCGGCCAGATAGCTCAGCGGACCAAAACACCTGTTTAGGCACACACCAGGGTTCAGATCTCCAGTGTGGCAAGCTATGCCAGGCCGGCCCTGGCCCCAGCCCACTCCCAGGACATGATGAGCCAGCAACTAAGATGGTGTATGCCTGTAATCCCAGCGCTTGGGAGGCTGAAAACAGGAGGATCACTATGAGTCTAATGTGTAGTGAGACCCTATACAACCTGTACTAAATACAAAAAAATAATAAAGTATACATTTTAGTTTCCAAATATGGTAATTTCTGTGATTACATTTGATGACATAATACTAATCAGATACTACAATTCTTCTAAGAAAGCTGGGCCATTTAGGGCTAGGGAAATAGCTTGGTGGCCTAAGCGCCTGCCTGGCAAGCGCAAGGATCAGGGATCGGTCCCCAACACCACATGCTGTGCCAGTCCCAAACCATGCTGCCCACTGAAACTGGGCAAGGTGGTGCATCCCTATAACCCCAGTGCTGGGGAGGCTAAGACAGGAAGATCACTACAAGTCTGAGTTGTGTACAAGCAAGACCCTGTACCAAAGAAAGATTTATTTATTTATTTTATTTATTTATTTTAAGAAAGTTAAGCCACTTAAAACCTAAGTTGAAGCAAGGAAGGCATGTAGCTTGGGAGCACTAAGGAGACTAAAGCAGGACAGAGAGTTTGTGGCCAGCCTAGGCTACATGTTTCTTTTTTTCCTTTTTCCTAACAGAAATCACACTCAGATTTAGTAGAGCAGGAATAAAGGTTTATAATAGTGAAATTATTTAAGACATAGTTGGAACTACAAACTAAGTACACTGACCCCCTAATCTTTTCTTTACATCAGGACTTTTAGGTCAATCTCTTTATATGTATATATCATCAGCTATTACAGGAAACTGGAGTCAACCCCAAAATAACCTACGTGGGAGGCGTTGGTGGTATAGTGGTGAGCATAGCTGCCTTCCAAAATAACCTACATATCAAAAGTTCACAGGAAACTTAAAATCTTCACATTAGTGAAGAAGTACCTACCAAAATAAGTCCCCCTTTTTATATGGAACAATCTAAAGTAGAATGTAATAGGTATAATAAGAAGGAATGTACAGTTTGAAAACAATTTTCCAGTATTCACAAACCTATGAGCAGATACATGGCTTCAACACCTCTGATTCAATCCTACACTCTGTGTCCTGGTTGCTTATTCTGAAGCTTCTTAAAAATTTTCAGGAACTTAAATGAGTAAGTGGAAAACTTGTATACTCACAGTTCACCTAACAATTTGACAACTGCTAATACAACATGTGTTCTTTTCATATTCTTTCATACATAGTTTTTATCAACTATTAAACTATGAGAAAGCTCAAGACACACAGTACTGATGGCACAGTTAGAACAATGGAGCTAAGAAAGTCACATCTACTTTTTTTCTCGTCTTTTTGAGACAAAGTTCACTAGGCAGGTTGAACTGGCCTTGAACTCACTGCGTAGCCCAGGTGGGCCGGCCTCGAACTTGCATCCTCCTCCTAGTGCTGGGATTCCAGGCAGCCACCACAATGCTCAGCCTTATCACCCACTTAATTTTACACAGCAGAGGAGGCCATTCCTTTCTACTGTCCTAAGAGAGGTAAGTAACAATAAAAACCCAGATCTGACATGCCAGGCAAAAGCACAACACAGGCTCTGGGAACTCCCAGCCTGACTTGCAGTCATCTTCGCCCTATTCAAACCTTACTAAGGGTTCATAAATAGGCACTAAAGCTTAGGATGCAATTAAAAGCACAGTGAACTATTGTAGGTGGTGCGGACACCAAGATGACACAGCATTTCTGTTAAGTCCTATCTCAAGACTTGGTGCAAGGCACCCGGGGTAAGGCCCACATCTTTTGTATTCTGAAAGCCAGATTTATCTGTAGGCTGCTGTGTCTCATGTACACTGCATTTGCTTTTCTGTCATCTCAGCACCACGCCATATTTTTGTCATCACAAACTTGCCCTGAGCAACGACTCTTCATGATCTTTAATAAATTCAGCTGCTTTTCACTTACTGTTGGGCGTGTCCTTTGTAATTGTTCACCAACAAAACACCCTGGAATTTATCTGCTAAATTCATCATGCAGCAACACTTCAGCCCGCAACTACACTGAACTTACTTTACATACTTTAACTATAATGCTACCTGCCCCCAGGCATGCTGAGCCAGCCAATAAGTCCAGGCGTCATGATGAACACCTGTCGTCCCAGGGCTGGGGAGACCGAAAACAAGAGGATCACTAGAAGTCCAGGCTGCATAGCAAAACCCTGCACCAAATACAATACAAAAAAAAAAAAAAAAAAAGCCTGGAGATTAGCTCAGTGTAAAGGCATTGAGTTCAATCCCCAGTACTACTAAAGCAAAGAAGCAAACAATAATAACAAACATCAATGGCCCCCTACTTCCTACCAAATAATGTACACCAGCTATGGTGAACCTTTTAGAGCTTTCAGTATACAACAGCTTGCTGTGGCATGGGTGCTGAGGACCACTTGTCTAAACACTTTCCTGTGGCCTTCTAAGAATATACCCACAGCTGCCTTTTTTGTTTGCTTCCTTGTATTAATGTTCCAATTGTCAAGTCTATGAACATGTCAAGCAGACTTTGTTTCCTATGCCATTATGCCTGTTGGGCCTTCAGCCAGGGTACCTTTCCTGCTAGCTCCTATGTTGAGGGAGTGGACGGTGAGTCTTCAATATGCTAAGCATGCACTCTACCACTGAGCTATGCCCTCAGCCTCTCCACTTGTCTTGATCCTTTTTTAATTCCACATGGCCCACATCAAATGCCACAAGATTTCTTGGCTTTGCGTCATCAACGTATTACACGTAACAATTTAGCATATACATTATCAAGTCTCTCAAACTGCAGCACCTTTACAGGCAGGCACCAAATCATCCTTACTGCTATATAACCCACCACCTAGCTCAACATCTCACACTTGGTGTGGATGGGTACACTTACGTTAATCCTGGAAAGAACAAAGTTTCAAGTAAACATAACAAAGACAAGAAAACATCCTTATTTTTTCAGTTATCACAAGTAATATTAATTTTTATCTGTAATGCATAAGAATCAAAAGGCTTATATCGATTTTGTATTATCACATACTATTTCTAACATTAAGCCCAATCTAAGGCAAAATAGATATTCAAGAGGAAAATAATTTAACGTAAAACCAGGATCAGGTAACTAAAAAGTATCTTGTGGCATAGTAAGACCCTGTCTCAAAAAAATAAATAAAAAGCACCTTGCACCGTAATTTACATCTTTTGAAAAGATTTAATACACATCTCCCACTTGCTTCTTCAATAAATTAAGAACAAAGTATAAACCTCCATTTCCCAATACACAACAAATCAAGGTTCAATTGGTAACAGCAGATTCTCAAATTCACCTTCCAATTTCAAAGGTTGGGGCTGGGGAGATAGCTCTGTGGCACAAGTGCCTGCCTGGCAAGTGCAAGGTCACGAGTTCAAACCTTGGTCCCACAAAAAAAAAAAAAAGGTGTTGTAGAGCTAGACAGTTTCAAAAGTTGGCTTTCTTTTTATAAATCTACATTGTCCTTGGAGCTGGAGAGATAGCTCAGTAGAATAAGCCCTTGCCTGGCAAGTACAAGGTCTTGAGTTCAATCCCCTGTTTCATTAAAAAAAAAAAAAAAAGTAAATAAATAAATCTACACTGTCCCCAAATTTGTTTCTGTGCTAAGAGGTTTTTAGGAGCTAGTTTAAAGATCTAACCCATGGTCAATTATTCAATCTGTTTCTGAATCTGTTAGTAATATTAGAAAATGAAGGTAACTCACTGCTTAAAGCAGATTTGGTAAAAGTTCAAGACTAAAATTGTTTTTATGTTTCATATCAAGCACTGGTAATATTTTCCCTTCTGTTTTTTCCATTAGGAGCAACAGCATGAAGTTACCACATTACACTGTAGTTAGGACAATTCCTGTCGCACACAACAGTGAAGTCATGCCAGGTCCTGTTTCCTGCATGCTTCCCACCCCGTACCTGCAATGCTCTTCTCCAACTATGTGCTTTTTACTTGCTCCCTCTTCTTTCAGTTTTCTCAAATGACACCTTCCTGGAACGAGTCTCTTCCTAGACATGCAATACGAAACAGCACTGCTGCCTTGTGGCCCATCCTAGGCTTGCATCCCCATTCCCTTTCCCTTGCCTTACTGTTGTCCATTGCACTTTTGCTACTACAATCACCCTTTAGGGGGGCTGGGAGATAGTTTAGTAGAATAAGAGCTTGCCTGGCAAACACGAGGACCTGAGTTCAATCCCTGGCTTTGCAAAAAAAACCAAAAAAACTAGCTACATTCACCCTTCAAATGGCCTATGTTAGGGCCGGCCAGATAGCGGATTGAAGTGCCTGCTCAGGCAGGTGCAGGGACCCAGCACTGAGACAGCCACTGAGACCCAGCATGGTGGTGCGCGCCTCTAATCCAAGCACTATGGAGGCTGGAAACAGAAGGATCACCCCGAATCTGATCTGTGTAGTGAGAACCTGTAGACTCTGTACTAAATATATATATATATATATATATATATATATATATATATATATATATATATATATATTTTTTTTTTTTAAAATGTCTTTCTCAGGCAAGTAAACTGTCTGTGTTGTTTTGTTTGAAGCTGTGTCCCAAGTACTGTGTCTTATCTGGTATGTACTAAGTACTTCAAAAATGTCTTTTGGATGAATGCCTGACAGTTTAACAGCTTTGTGAGTAAAAAAAAAAAAAAAGAAGTTACTTTCCCCATTCTTTTCTAACTAAGCCCCATCCCTCTACTCCCAAACTATAACCAAGCTTATGCCAAGAAATTATAATTTGGCAAGCATCTCTCTAAATTGTGATGACCAATCTCAAAACTTACCCCTAGTAAATAGAATTTCAGGACCACAAAGCCCTAAAAATACCCATCTTCAGATCTTTCCCCAGGAGGCAGCACACTGACGTGGCCATACTACACAATGATTCTGAAATACAGACTATACAGATGTAAGTGGAACAGTGGTTCAGGCCTCCAATCTTAGCATCCTGGGAGGCTGAGGCAGGGGACAAAAGTTCAAGCTCAACCTGGTAACCTAAGTCTCTGTCTCAAAATTTAAAAAGAAAGAAAAGACAGCAAGGTCTGGAATTCAATTCCTAGTACCAAAAAAAAACACGTAGATGTGAAGGTTATAAATTCAATCCCCAGTACAAAAAAAAGGCAACACATTCTTAGAGCTTCCTCTGCAAAGTGAAAGACGACAACCAAGCCTCTACATCCCAGGTGATGCTGAGCTAGTGAGCTTAGCTGAGGTCATACTTGGAGAGTCAGCAGGTGCGTTCCAGAAGCCAGACACATCAGATCTCTGCTCAGATCCAGCTACACTGCTCAACAGCTACATGGAACCAAGTGAAAACTTTTCAGCATCCACTTCTGATCTGTAAAATGGAGATAATATTTCCAAGTAATTCGCAAGATTGTTATAAAGCCAACACAAATGTTTAGCACATAACGTTTACTCAAAAGATAGCTATTGTCTCTTTTTTTTAAATCCTTGAGGTTCATGGGGGGCAGGGGATGAACCCATTTCTTTCCTCAAAGCTTTGACTCTCCTCTTCTTGTGAATAAAATTTTCAAAAACATAAACTTCTGTTTAACTCAATAATGTATATCAGGTCTGGCCAGATAGTTCAGCGGGTTAAAATGCCTACTTAGGCAGATGCTGGGGCAGGCGTTCAGTCCCAGGCCTGCCCCTGGGGCTTGCTGAGACCAGGATTGAAACTGGATGAGGTGGCATGCGCCTGTAATCCCATCGTTTGGGAAGCTGAAAAACAGGAGAATCACTAGAAGCCCAATCTGTGTAGTGAGACACTGTACTAAACACATTAAATAATAATAATAATATATATCATATTGTTCTTAGATTTCATATAAAGACCAATAGGGCAGTGATGGGGGTAACGCAATTGTAGGGCACTTACAAAGGACTTGGTTTCAATACACACCACACACCACCACACAAACACACAAGAGGGCCCGGGTTCAAAGAAGGAAAAACATGGTATTAGAACGGATGCCAGAATGGACTTTAGGTGCTCAATGCTTCTAACTTAACCGGTGATTCCCGATCTGCACAAGAAAAGGGCCTACCCTATTTTTGAGTTAGAGAGCTAGGTACAAATGACTTGCTCTGTAACTGCATGGCAGCAGCTGGCTATTTATGTGTTCTATGTTCCCATCTGACAATTGAAAGCATTAAGTGTCTGAAAAGAAGTGAAGGTCCTCAGTTTGTTCTTAATCAGCTGTCAAGTTAAACAATTGTTTCATCCCCTCCAGGTCAGTTCCCCATCTGTCCAAGGTGGGGTGATACCAACTTCCTGGGACCAGGCTCCCAGGTATCTGGATTCCAGACAGCTCAAGAAAGACTCGGCCAAAAAAATAAAAGAGAAGAGAGAAGAGAGACAAGAGACAAGACTCGGCCGCAAAGGCAACTCGGTATCTGCGAGGTGGAGGAAAGGCAGTGCCCGATCGCGGGCTGTGGGTGGCACCTTACTGGCTCCCCGTTTTGTGCCTGGGACAGCCTAGACGCACGCCCATCCCGTAGCCCGCCACGACGAAAGCGGAGACTTGGTCACGGCTTCCTCCCAACGCGCCCGGGGCGGAGACCAAGACGACCCAAAGGGGGCCTCACCGGCCATCCCCTCCACTGTTCTCACCTCTTGGTTCTACTCCGCCCCAAGACTAGATCAGCGGCGCGTCCTCCGCGTCCTCCGCGATAGACCGGCGCAAAGGACACTGAAGCGCCGGCAAAGGCGCCCAACCCCTACCCGGCCTCTCTTTAACCCACGGGTGTCCTTCCCCGCCCATTTCCCGCCCCTGCACAGAGAGGGGCGTGAGCACACCGGCCTAAAGGTGCGGAAACATGCGGGTACGAGAGCGGCGCCGTGGCAGTCACATGGCCTAGCGGCGAGCGACGCAGCTTCCAGCCAATCACTTAGCCCAGGCCAGCGAGGATGCCGCCCCTCACCCTCTCCTTTCACCACGATTGGCTGCCTGGGCAGACGAGCCACGCGGCCGCTTAGGGTGGAGCCTCTCGGCCCGGCGGCACCCACCACGTCAGTTCATTACCGGCTTTTGACACAGGGTGGGCGAGTGCGGACAGATGAAGTATCAAGGAAGAGGCGGGCCCTGGGAAGGCTGGGGCTGGAGACCTTACCTGAGAGAGAGCGAGGGAGGGAGAAGCGCTCTGTCCAGAGCTGCAGAGGGCTTTTGTGAGCTGCAAGTTCATCTCAGACTTCTCCGACCCGCGCAGGCCTTTGTAGAATGAAGTTTGAAGCCCCTCGTGTTAGAGCTTTTACCCTGTGAGAGCCCTTGTCTTGGTAGAGCTCATTTTCCACCAAAGATTTCAATAACCAAAAGGCGCTTTAAAAAGTGTAAGTATTAAAAAAAAGTGTAAGTGCAAAGATAAGTGTAAGATGTAGTTCCAATTTATCTAAAACCTCCAGTGCTTTCCACCTTTTTGATATAGGGGAATGAAACTCCCAACCTGAAAGATACCTGGGACAAATTCATGTTCTCTAAAATCGAAGAATGAATTTCAGCAACAAGTAGAAGTTGAGAGCAGAATATATTTATCGGGGAAAGAAAACTTCTGTCCAACAGAGGAACAGAAGGAGCCCCGAGGGGTTTGTCCAGGAACCTACTTTCTTTTCTTTTTATAATATAGTTTTCTTTTGCTAAATGGTTAAAGTTGTTTTTGTTTGTTTGCTTGCTTGCTTTTGGGGACTTTTTGCAGGACTGGGGATCAACTCAGGTGCTTATGCCACAGAGCCCCATCCTGAGCCCTAAACCTACCTTTTCTAAGAATTTTTGTTGTTGTGGCCAGCTCAGCCCAACCTGGGGGTGGGGCTGGCATGACATATTGTGCCAGGGATGAGGATTGAATTGTGGTCCCTGCGTTTTGCCTAAACTTGCTTAAGCAGGCACTTTAGACTGCTGAGCCATCTCACTAGCCTGCCACGATTTTTATAGAGCAAAACCTCCAGGTGAGCCACGTCCAAGGTAGGAAACATGGGAACTTGCATATGACTGGACAAAACTATGGTCAACCAATAAGACTACAAGTGCAATTGCTTAGGTAAAATAGATAAAATTGATTAAATCGGGGTCTAATGGGGAAGCCCGTCATGTAGCAAACAAGCATGAATAGGAACAAGGGCTTTGCCCATAGGGATTGGGTCAATGACTTTCTGACTTCTCCAAGGTGCCTGATAGCTGTTTACAATAGCAATCCCTGGGCCAGAGAGATAGCTCAGTAGAGTAAGCACTTGCCTGGCAAGCACAAGGTCTCAGCTCAATCTCTGGTACCACAAAATAAATGAATAAATAAATAAATAAAATAGAACATCAATCCTTGATGAGTCCCTTAGAGAAAAGTATGTGGCTGCATTTGTTTACTCTTCTGTCTTGAGGTCTGGCCTACATCAAGAATGTCTCTATCTGTTCTAACTAAGCTGACTACACTATTTTCAGATAAAATCAAACTCACTTTATACCCTGTTCCCAATTCTCACTGCACTCTGCTCATAATGACCTGCCTGCCAAGTTGAACATTGGTTGCTTCTCATCCCTCACCACTCTATCCTAAATTTCCTTGTGAAAATAACCAGCCAAGGGCTGTGGAGATAGCTCGGTGGTCTAAGCACCTGCCTAGACAAGCACAAGGACTTGGGTTTAATCTCCAGTACCACATGCTGTGCTGGCCTAGCTCCAGGTGTGGTGGCACATGCCTATAATCCCAGCACGGGATAGGTTGAAACAGAAAGATCACTGAGTGTGAGCTACATAGCGAAACCCTGTACCAAATACATAAAATTAAGAAATAATAATAACCAGCCTGTCCCAGCCAATCCTGCCATCCTGGTTTAGTTATTTGCTCTGAACTGGATACATTGAGAGAGAGTGTTCCTTATCCTTATTTGCAGCTTGCATGAACACAGTGGATGGGGCAAAAGGAAAGAAGCATGATTAACTTCCTTTTCCTTCCTTTACGCGAACATCTTTATGAATAGTCATTTAATGAAAGAACTCCCTTTCTTATCTAGAGATGTTTGATGTCAAGTTTCTGCTACCCACAATGCAGGGTTTCCAGTCACACAATATGTCAGGAATCAGAATACAGGAACAGGCTGCTTGCTGCTCCTAAGTCAAGATGTTGGTGCAAGGAAGTCTACTTTATTAAAAAATCTGACTATGACAAGAAAGGGAACTCCTATCACAACAAGCTTCTTGTCTGGATGCTGGTTGAGGGTGGCTTCTCCAGTGGTCATGGGTGTTCCTATCCTGGTGTGTACCTCCCTGCACCAGGAGTGCCACGTGATGCACATCCACCCACAGTTACTCAGTCATGATATATTTTTCAATTTCTGCAGGTTTCAAAAAGATTTGCCATTTCTTTAGGCCTGTCCTGCCATAACTGGCTGCATCTTATATGGTGGGCAAGTAAGGTGGAGAGAGTAGCTACTCAGGCCTGCTTGCTTAGGCTGCCCAGGATTGTTCAACTCCTTGCTAAGAAGGAGAGCATCTTTCCTCTGTTATTACAAACTTTAGGCAATGCACATAAAATAGACTTCTGCATTTAGCTACATACCACATTCCAACAATGCCCCCCAAAATCTGTGATGTTTGGTTTTAGGAACAACTGGGTTCTGCTCCTGGTACTGTCCTTACAATGGGTAGCAGATCACGTCAAAGGTTAGTTAATGGTCTGGTACCAGAGTTCAGGAGCGGATCAAGTACGATGATGGCATAAAGTCCTCTGTAGTGCTGTGCAGACTACACAACAAACAGAACACCAATAGTTGTCAATTTCTGGGTGCTTATCATTTACCCTCAGAGAGCTTGACATTCATTTAATCCTCATGGTAACTTTAGAGGAGATGCTATGATACTTTTTTTTTTTTTTTTTTTTTTTTTGTACTAGAGATCAGACTGAAGACCTTGGGCTTGCCAGGAAGGTACTTAAGCCACCAACCTATCTCTTTGGCCCTATTCCATATATATTAATTTACATTACAAATGCAGAAATTGAAGTTTTGGGTTGTTCACTACTTGGGTCCACCAAGTAGTGGACAGTTGAAGTGCAATGGAGATGGATTTCTAATTGGAAGCTGCTAAATGTCTGAAGCTAAGGACATTTAATCTGCCCAGTGCCAGAGGAAGGTGCCAGAGATGAAGCCTTAGGCCAGCCATTGGTGCCAATCCCCCCTGTTCATTGTCACAGCTGTTGGTGTAGCGTCCCTACAACACTGGCAGGGACCCGAGGCAGCTGGATTTCAGTCTATCATTCCTACCTTACCTTCATTGACGTTGTAGTGTCTCTTCAGCAGTCTGGGTGGGGGGAGGGGAAGGGGAGCAGAAAATCAACTCTCTGCTTATGGAGAGCTAGATAATAATTTGCTTTTCTTTGATAACAGCAGCTCACCAGCCTGTCAGCCAGGCTCTTTGCGCCTCCTGTCTAACCCTGAGCATTTTCCCTCCTGTTGTTCTCAGGGTTCATAGGCGTGACCAGCAATCTGAGGGCCATATATTATAGTCATTACTCTGTCCTAAACAGCTTTACCAAAGAGTAACTAATGATGTGTTAACCTGGAACATGGTAGGCCAGCAGAGAAGTAATCTCAGGTGAGGCACCACATCAAGATGGGTCTCCTCAGCACTTCTCACCACCCATTCATTCTTCCTAGATGGGACAGGCCACTTTCTCTAAGGTGTCACTGGATTTTAGACTGACTCTCACTGTGTAATGGGCTATTCTGATCGCATCTGCTACAGATGACCGTCGACTACAAATAGAAGTCTGCTAATGAGGAACATCTACAAATGTTTTATTGTTTCTTCTTTTAAAATTTGTTTTCAAGAATCAGACTCACCAGGGCTGGTGAGATAGCTCAGCGGTCTAAAGCACCTGCTTAGAAAAGCACAGGGAAGTGCACAGCAACTGCAGTTTAATCTCTGACACATGCCGTGCCAGCGCCACCCCCAGGGTGAGCTGAGCTGGCCACAGAAAAAAAGAAAAAGAATCAGACTCACCAAATTCAAAATCCAAAAATTGCATCTAAGATGAATATATACTTCTCAGATGAAGAAATACAAACAGCATATGAAAAAATATTCAGTATCATTGGGCATTCTAAAAATGCAAATGAAAAGAACACTGAGATTCTGTCTCATCCCAGAAAGAATGGCTATAATCAGGAAATAAACCAATAACAAATGCCAGAGGGGCTCTAGTGGAAAAGGAACCCTTCTCCACTGTTGATGGGAGTGCAGACTGGTGCAACCATGTGGAAATCAGTGTGGAGATTTCTCAAAAAGCACAAATTAGAGCTCGTATTTGACCCAGCTCTTCCTCTTCTGAGTATCTTCCCAGGAGAATTAAAAACTTCATACCACAGAAATATATGTGCACCCATGTTTATAGCACCACGATTTGCAGTAATTAAATCTTGGAAACAAATGCCCATTAACTGAGGAATGGATTAAAAAGATGTGTTTTTTTTTTATGCAATGGAGTACTACTCAGCCATAAAGAAGGACAAACTTCGAACTTTTATAGGCAAATGGATGCAGTTTGAGACCATACACATAAGTGAAATAAATCAGACTCATAAGTGTAAATATCAAATTGTCTCCCTGGCGTAAAAAACTGAAAGAGTAAATGAGGTCTAAAATGTGCAGTGGATATTGTGTGATGGGAAGAAATTGTTCAATGGGGAAAAGAAAGTGGGATGGGCAAAAGGGGAAAGGATGGAAAAGAAAAGGGAAAATAAAGCAAGTCAGTTATACTATTAGCATCTCTTAGCTTGTTGAAAAAGAAGGGTTGTGCTAATATCAAGAGAGATTTTAATATCCCATATCTTGTACTCTGAATGACTACTTTAACTACTTTAAAGATACCAGCATGTGATGTATTACCTATAGTTATTCTATTTTGCTATGAAATTTTGTCTTACCTTTTTCCATAAAATTAAAAAATAATAATTTAAAATTAATTTTCATTGGAAATAAATAACAAAATCAAGTGAGTAAATTCAAAAGGTCAAAGAAGGGCTTGAGGGATGTAGCTCAATGGTGGTTCCTAGAGTTTGATCCCCAGAACCAAATAATAGTGAAAGGTATTATTTTCCTTCCCCTAGACTTACCTAGGGATTCCTATCTGGCAGCAACATAGTTTCCTGTCTTATCTCCCGTGTTTATTCTGTACCATCAGTCTCAACTGCAGCTGCACATTAGAATCTCTTGAGGTGAAATTAAGAGATACAGGTGTTTGTTTTCTCACCCCCAGATATTATGACTTAATGGTGTAGAGCAGGTTCAGACACACACACACACACACACACACACACACACACACACACACACACATTTTTCATTTTATGTGTTTGGTACAGAGTCTCACTACTCTGTACAAGCTTGGATGCATAGTGATCCTCCTGTTTTCAGCCTCCCCAACACTGGGATTACAGGTGTGCACCGCGAGGCACAGACTCAGTCCCTGGCTCAGCGGCCCCGGGGGCAGGGCCAGCCTGGCATGTGGGACTGGGGATCAAACCCTGGTGCACTTGCCAAAGCAGGCTCTTGGTCAGCTGAGCCATCTTGCCAGCTCTTAGATACCAATATTTTTGAAGCTCCCTCAAGGACTCTTCACTATATCTGGAGTAGGCAAACCTGTCTTTTATGCATATACAAAACTATATATGTATCTTAAAACATACACAGTAACTACTGTTAAAAAGGGAACAGGTAGTGTATACGTGTCTATAATTTTTTAAAAAAATTATGCGCTATGAAGGGCCAGCCAAATAGCTCAGCAGATTAAAGTACCTGCTTAGACATATGCAGCGGCCAGGATTCAATCTCCAGCCTGCGGTGCCAGCCCAGCCCTTGGGGTGCATTGAGATGGTGATTGGTGGCATACGTCTGTAATCCCAGCTCTTGGGAGGCTGAACACAGGTAAATCACTACAAGTCCAGTCTACATAGTGAGACCCTATAGACCCTGTTCTAAATAAAAATAAAAATAAATTATACCCTATGATTGTCATATCAGGGAATAAAATGATTCATTTTGGCTATTTTTCTGTTTCAAAGTAAATCATCACTTAGCAACTTAAAACTTTTTTTTTTCAAATTATCAGTTATTTAATGAGGTTCTTAGTAAGAAATTTAGAATACTAACTTATGAGGATAAGTTCCATTCGTCAGAGCAAAAACAGATTGCAGGTAGCCCTGGAGCTAAGGAACAGCTTAGATTTTTGCTAAAATCTGTGAGTCCACAGCTTTCTGATCCACCTTGTGCTGCTCTGAAATCTGGTATCTCTCTTTCTCAGTGTTGAAGATCTTACCCTCCTGGTGTCTGGGCTTCTGCAACTTCTTCTTGAAGTAAGCATCAGTGAGATATTTGGGGATTTTCACTTTGCTGATATCAATTTTTGTGGAAGTGGTAATGACAAATTTCTGGTGTGTTCTTTGGAGAGGAACATGATTAAGGCTAAGAGGCCCAGTCCCAAATAGCAAGCCACTAGCCAGCTGCTTCAGGAAGACCTCTCTCTTGCCTCTGTGATGCCCCGTGAAGATGATCAAGGTGGTCCCAGGAGTGATGCTAGCTTGAAGTTTCCTCACATGTTGACTGAACGGTTTCTTGCCATGGCTCAAGAGCTTTCGGGGCACATCTTCAGTAGGGTAGTATCTAGGTATTTTTCAAAGCTTAAGCACCCAGGTATCTCCATTCTTGTCCCTACTGACTGGTTTTGTGATTATAGCAAGATCTTTCTCCTTCTTCTCAACCATTGATTGATTGATTGATTGATCGGTTGGTTGATATTTGCAGAACCGAGGATCATACCCAGGACTTGCACTTGCCAGGGAGGTACTTGTGCCCCTGAGCTATCTCCCTGGCCCCCTTAACCTTTGATTTAACAGCTGTGTACTTTCTTTTGTACAAAGCTTTTCTGGAATCCATAGCAGATCCGGAGTATCTACCACTTTCTCTAACCAGGACAGGATTTTGGCTGCAGTGGGGCTGCCCCTTCTTGGACATTTTTACCTTCACCTTACCCTTTTTACCAGTACCACTGGCAGCAGCTTTCTTGGCTTTGGGTTTCTGATCTTTAGTGTCTGGCTTCTCAGTTTTTTTTACGCACTGTCTTGCAAGATAGGAAAGAGCACAGCTTAAAACTTTTTTAAAGTTTCTGTTGGACAGGGATTTGGTTAGAGCCTCTCTAAGTGGTTTGAGTTTGGAGTCTCTCAGAGTTGTAGGGTTATTCTAGAAAGTAGCTCAAGTTGGGACAGAAAGATGGACTGATGAAGCTTATAGCTGGATAGCTCTTTCCCCTTATAGTAGGAAAGTGACTTCTTCTGTGTCCCCACAGTGCCCAGGCTCAGGGTAGTCTTGCTGAGATGGCAGCTGAAAGCCAGTGACCCAGCAGGGAAAACAGCGCTGTGTGAGCTTTTATGACCCAGCTTCAAAAGTTATGCAACCTCTTCCATTGCAGTCTCTTGATAGAGTGTCATAAAAGCCTACTCACTTTCAAAGTGGAAAAAATGGACTTAAAGTTACAGTGGAAAAAGCATCACATTGTATGCAGGGCATGTGAGATGGAAAATGCTGTTGTGGCCATCTTTGGCTACAGTAGTTCCACAATACTCTGTTGTCTGGATATGTTAACAAAATTAGAGTAGGCAATTGTTTTAAACTAAGATCATCCTGCACTGAACCCCAACACACTAAATTAAAAGGCAAGATGGAGTTATTCATGATAAAAGTTCCATATTATGAAACAGTCCTAGGATTTTATGTGGCCTTTTGAGAAATCAAGAGAATGAGATATACCTACACTTCACAAGCAGATTCGTCGTCATGACAGTGAAGTTGCCTCTGTTTTTCTTTGTTTTTGTTTTCTGTATTTATGATAAACTGTACAGGGTATACAGGGTATACAGTCCAGTCACTACATAGACTGGACTCATAGTGATTCTCCTGTTTTCAGCCTCCGAAGCACTGGGATTACAGGCACATGCCCCAGTGCCCGGACTTCATCACCAGCTCAGTGTGCCCAAGGGGTGGAGCTGGCACGTTGTGCAGGACCAAGGATTGAGCCCCTGTCCCTGAGCTTGCCAAAGCAGGCACTTAGTCCACTGAGCTATCTTGCCAGTCTTCCCCTGTCCCAATCTTAAAAATATAGTAACTGAAATAACCAATTCTCTTTTGTTTAGTTCTTATTTTTTCAGAATTTCTCTGAAAGCTTTGCTACTGCCCCATCACAACATTTATTTTACTTTATGGAATAAAGTTTTATCAATTCTAGAACTGTAAGGAATGCCAATAAAAACCTTAAACCAAGTTGTATTTTTAGTCATCGATAGGAACGTTTATATAATCATTGGTGGACATTTATGTTATTTCTATTCTTTATTTTTTAAGGTGCTGAGGGTCAAACCCAGGGTCTCACACATTCTAAGTAAGCACTCTATCTGTGAGTCCTATTTTTTTTTTTTCCAGTACTGGGGATTAAACTCAGGACTCTGAGTTTGTCAGGCAAGCACTTATTCTACTGAGCTATCTCTCCGGCCCAGCAACAATTCTTAAACTCAAGAAAACAATTGTTCTAGATCTTGACATTAGTGGGGAAGCAGGCTGAATCACCCTAGAGTTGGGGAGAAGCTGAAGGGGGTGGTAGCTCTCAATTGGGTTAATTTGATCTTGGCAAAAGAAGCTCTAATTTAGCCTTCCCACCCTTGTGAAGATACTGTAACTCCTTCACTCCTTCCCTAACCTTGTTAAGATGTCATTCCTTCAGTCCTCTCCCATTCTTGTTAAGATGTTGTAGACATAAGAGGAAAAAAAAAAAAAAAGCTAATTACAAAGCAGGGTCCCATTGCCATGGAAACCAAGAAGGTATTTAAGCAGAGACGAAATGAAACTAAGAATTAGATCTGATTTGGAAAGACCTGAGAAGCATGTTCAGAGGCTGGCCGGGCACTTGAGATCCATAACCCAGGAAGGGTCTGATTACTGGCTTTATTAATAAACTCTATTTTTTCCAGTTTTTGGTCTGATGTGGACATTTGAAAGGGAGGGCTAAGTAGTGAGATAGGAGAATTTTGAGAGGCTTTCTTAAGACAGAAAAATGAGTTAGACTCTGTAGGATCCTTGAGTGAAAAGATCTAGGGCCTTCTGCCTTCCCTGGAGCTGTGGGAGAGCCTCCTCTTGGGTGGTTAGTGGTACCCTGTCCAGGGAAGCCTACCCACAGCAAGAACACTGCTGGCCAATCAGAGGCCAAACCAACTTGGAGAGGAGCTCATTTGTGACAGAGTGGACTGAAGGCCAGAGGGCTTTTATGGGGCTGGACTAAGTTACATCAATGGTTCTTCACAAGACTGTGGGATGGGGCATTGGTTGTAATGATAATTGGGATTAAATACCCTGCCAGGATTGTCGTGTGCAGCTTGGAGCACAGAAAATTTGACTTGGAGAAAGAAAAGAAATGTGACTCTTATTCTAGGGTGAATTAGGGCAAATTACTCTTCTTACAAATATTTAGGTACAAAAAATAATCTTTTATTTGATGTTTCATGGTGATCATAAGCTCCAAAATTCCAGATCTGGTTTTTCGGAAATGTGACCTAAAAGCTGTGGGAGACGATGATTTAAAATAAAATATGACCTGGGAATTAAAATATCAACTTTCTCATTATTTCTTCATTCAACACAGATTTCTGGGTAGCCAGGACAGTGCTTAAAGGATTAGTAGTGACCCTATTTCATCTTTTCAGTCAAGTTTTTGACTAAGAAGAGCAGAATGTAATCAAATAAAACTTAGAAACAGTCAGAATAACAGTTGGAAGTATGCTAAATTATGGCATAGATACTGTAAAAGTCTATGAGGCTATTAAAAATCAATAGGTAACAAAAAATTTGATAGCATAGAAGGATGTTCATGTATTGTTACATAAACAAAAGATGCATTGCATAGTCATGACAGCTGTTATTCTGGAAGACTCCTTCAATAAAGCTGGTTGGTTAGGAATGGATAGGTCAGCTATTCAACACTTTGTTTTGCTGATGGGGAAATAAGCCTAAGAGGGCCTGTGACTTTTTCAAAGTCACAGGATGGGTCAGTGGCACTTTGGCCTAAGCCCTATACTCACTCTTCTTCCTAGATGTACATTCTGTTCTTTCAGTGGAACCACACAAAACATCTCTCCTAATGTCACCAATAGCCCCTATTCCCAAAGAAAGGGATTTCCAATTGTTTTTTCTTTCCCCCTGACATCTACAGTCAAGCATATCACACAGGAAGGTTATTTCTCTTAGAACAACAGGCAATTTCTACTCACCAGGTGGTAAGTCTGTTTATGGTGCTATAGCAAAACAGTGAAAGCCAGGTAATTTGCAAGTGAAAGGTGCATTTTAGCTCATGGCACTGGAGGTTCAAGAGCAGGGTGCCCGGGCCAGGGACACAGCTCAGTGGCTTGAGTGCCTGCCTGGCAAGCGCAAGGCGCTGAGTTCAATCCCTGGTAACAAAAACAAGAGCATGTCCTCAGCATTGCTTGGTTCTGGTGAGGACCTCCTGCCAATGGAGCTTCCTGATGGGAACATATGCTAGAGTGAAAAGTGGTGCAGGCCATGCAGAAGATGGGTACAGGGACTGCCAGGCTTGCTTTGAATAACCCATCCTCAAAGAGACTATCAACCCCCAGAAAAGATATTTCTTCCTGTTATTTTGTAAAATGGAAAAAAAAAGGATGGTACAGTATTATTTATATTTTTCTCAAAAAAATTTTAAATATACAAAAATACTGGCTATGGTAATACCTGGAATTATATTTTATTTTCAGTTTCTCATTTGTACTTTTCTGTATTTTTAAATTTTTAATGAAGAACATGTACAATTTATAAAAATAAAATAGTGGATTCCAAGAATGTCCCAGGCAGCACTGCAAGACCTAGGAGCCAACCATGACAGGTCTTTACCCTCGTAAAGACCCTGTCTCAAAATGATGATGATGATGACGACGACGATGACAATGATGATGGTGATGATAATTTTCTTTCTTTTCTCTTTTCTTTTTCTTTTTCTTTTTTCTTTTTTTTTTTTTTTTTTGAGATAGGTACTTTCTATGCAGTTCAGGCTGGGCTCAAACTCATAGTGATTCTCCTGCCTCAGCCTTGTAAGTGCTGGAATTATACGTGTGTGCCACCACACCCAGCTAAGATAATTTCTGATAATAAATGTAATAAATAAATATAACAAGGTAAACAATGATATGACAGGCAAGAACTATGGTCAGTGTACTGGGGGCTGGCTGGGTTAAGATAACCAGAGATGACCACATGATTAGGAAGCTTGTAGTGTGAGAAGAAGGGTGAGAGCCAAAAAAAAGAATTTGAATGGAAGTGGGAATTAGTCACTGTCAGCCCCAGGGGAGTCACACTTTTTTTTTTTTTTATAATAATGTATACGATATGGTCTATTCATTTAATGGAATACTAGAGAGCACCAAAAATGAGTGAACTACTGCTACACATAGCTATACAGATTAATATCACAAGCATAATGCTGAATGTGAAATCTGGTAAAAGTAATCTTCAAGGTTAGAGGTCACCATGTGTACCTTGAGGGAGGGAACCTTTGTACTCCCTGCTGAAGGGTGGGTGCAGTGCCCCAAGGATTTATTATATGCTACAACAAAGGAAGTAATCTGCTTTCCAATAAAGTTCATTTACAAAGTTCATAGTTCTAGCACTACATTTACAATGTAGAGGTGTCCCAGAAGCTAAAACTAGAGAAGTGCCCATTCCTACCTGGCTGGAGTATAAGAGGGCTGTGAGATTCACTAGAGTTGATAACTTGGGGACCACAGTATGCATTTCTGACAGACAGCCCAGAAGGCAGAGGCTGAAGCCAGAAAAGAAACATTAAAACACCGAAAGGAAGATCAAGCAGATAGAAAGGACACAGACTTTTTAAAGGTGAGCTTCTCTGGAAAGGATCAAAACTACAATATTAACTAGAGGTTACCTCTGGGCAGCAAGATTGTACATGATCTGATTGTCTTCTTGGCATGTTTTCTGCAGCCAATATGTATTATTTTCATAATAAAAGAGATAGGAAAGTTGTGTTGTTTTTATAGGTTCCCTTAAAATCCCCAAATTAGAAGGTCAACTGAAGTCTAAAGCTGAGAATGACTTTTGTACAGAGGCTGTGACATAACCTGAGCCCATAGGAGTCACACCCATAATAGGAGGTAAGCAGGGCTGTGAGCTGCGGCCCTGTAGACTGAAGACCCGTACAGGGGAGGCTTTGAGGAAGGATAATTGGAATTGTGGGACCAAAGAGAAATACTGAAAGGAGGCCATTGGCTCTTGGTTCCAGCCAGGTCCACTGTGGAGAAATGTGGACCAAGTAGTCAGATCTGAATCTCCAGGAGATGCCTAACAATATGCTAGGCAGTAACCCCCATAGAGAGCAGGAAGAACACATCTACAGGTATGAGGGCATTGTGTTGCCTATTGTAGACTCTATTTGAGTGGTGTTTTAAGTCCTCTGCCTGCTCTTTGCAGAAATCTCAGCAATTAGAAGACCAAGGTGAAAGGGAACTCTCACAGTCTCCTACCATGAGCCCAGTAGCATCTGGAACACACTGAGCCTCATAATCTTTATTATCAGAAGATATTAATGAGTTAATCCCCCAAGCTCATTTTGGCTTCTATGAGGCCTTGGCAGTGAGACTGACAGACAAGACCCAAGAGGTCCAGATTGTAGCAGTGTGGTCTGACTCAACTTGCCACAGACTGCCTCAGAAGGCCTCAACTTTAGCCACTCCACAGAATTAGCCAGAGGGATTCCCAGCCATGGGGGAGGTAACAGCAGAGGAGGTGGAAAAGTTTCTGGACTCACATATTGGCTTTGCCAAAGAGTACTACAACCATCGCTACCGGGCTAAGGTTATCTCAGAGCTTCTTGGAGCCAAAGAGGCAGCTGTGGACTTCAGCAGCTACCACTCACTGAGCAGTGTGGAAGAGAGTGAAATCATCTTTGATCTCCTGCGGGACTTCCAGGAAAACTTACAGGCTGAGAAATGCACCTTCAACGTCATGAGGAAGTTGTGCTTCCTCCTGCAGGCAGACCGGATGAGCTTGTTCATGTACAGGACCCGCAACGGCACCGCGGAGCTGGCCACCCGGCTCTTCAATGTGCACAAGGATGCTGTCCTCGAAGACTGCCTGGTGATGCCTGACTCAGAGATCGTCTTCCCTCTGGACATGGGTGTCGTGGGACATGTTGCACACTCAAAAAAGCTGGCCAACGTACACAACACAGAGGAGGTACTCTCTTCCCTGTAACAGAGGGCAATGAGGCATTATTCTCTGGAGTCCTGGGGTGCAGGTAGGCTAGGGAGTTCCTAGCTTCCAAGACTAGACTGGTAATGACAAGCCACCTTTATTCATTTACTTATAACTTCTTTTTTTGAGACAAGGTCTTATTTTGTAGTTCAGGCTAGCCTCGAAATCACTATGTAGCCTAGGCTGGCCCCGAACTCTATGCAATCCTCCCGCCTCAGTTTCCCACATGCTGCTATTTATAGGCATGCATTACCACACCTAGCACTAACAATTTTTTATTTTGGAAAAAAATTGAAACTAAGCAGAGAAATTTTAAAATAATACAAAGGATTGGATTTCACTCAGATTCACAAATCATTACCATCTTGCCCTGTTTGTTTTCTTCCTCCATTTTTCTGACTTATTTGAGAGGAGCTTACAGATCTCATGTTAGGCATAAATACTCCACTCTATTTTGATTTACTTTGTTTTGTTTTTCTGAGATAAGGCCTGACTGTATATGTCCTTCAGGCTGGCCATACACCCACTGTGTGGCCCTGTCTTGTCTTGATGCCTCTTGCCTCAACCTCCTGAGTGCTAGGATTACAGGTTTAGAACAAACACATTTCTTACATATCCTGTATAATGATTGAATTCAAGAAATGTAGTGTTGGTATAACCCTTAGCTAACAAGCAGACGATATTAAATTCTTGCCAGTGTCTTAATTACACCTATGTAGTCCTTTCTGTTTGTTTACATACTCGAATCTGAAACAGTTGTTCAGTCTGCGTTTTTCATGAATTTGATATGTTTGAGGGGTACAGAGGAGGTATTTTGTAGAAATATGCTTCCATTTGGGCTTGTTTGATGTTGGATCCAGGCTGTGCATTCTTGTCAAAAATATTACCAAAGTGATACAGGATTTTTTTCATGCTTTACGTGAGATCTGATGGTTAACTGTCCCATTACTAGAAGTGTTAACATTGATCCCCTGCTTAAGCTCTTGGTTCTTTCTTCTAAGAGTCTACAGGCCCATGGGTTTTTATCCTCAGTTCTGACAAAGGCCTCATTGATCACTATGGGCAAATCATTTTTTGTTTGGGACATTAGCTTTTGTTCGTTTGTTTTAGTTTTTAGAGACAGGATTTCATTATGCAGCTCAGGCTGGCCTTGAACTCTGGGCAATTCTCCTTTGTCAGCTTCCTAACTTCTGGAATTACAGGAATGCCTCATCACACCGGACTTTAGACATTAACTTTTAAAGGGTACAATGGCCCTGGGGAGATAGCTCAGCAGTCTAAGCTTCTGCCTGGCAAACACAATGACCCAAGTTTGACCCCCAGTACCACATGCTATGCTGGCCAGAGAAACTGGATGTGGCGGCACATGCCTGTAATCCCAGTGCTGGGGAGGTTGAGACAGAAGAATCACTATAAGACCAAGCTGCATAGTGAGACCCTGTACCAAATAAATAAATAAATAAATAAATGATTTTTTGAAATTTAAAGGCTATCATGCAATTTCTCATGTAGTCCTGTGTTTGGGTCAACTGCTACTTATCCTTCAGATCTCAGTTTATAAGTCACTTCCTCAGGAAAGCCTTCTTGGAGCTTCCCGTAAGAGTCTGCTTCCTGAAATCATTGATCACAATAAGTCCTAGAGTCAGAGGCCACATCTGCCTTATTCGCCAGTTATCCTAGGATCCTATACAATGTCTGACACAAAGCAAGTGGTCAACAAATAAAGTACATGAGATTCAACTTATGTCAAGTAATTATGTAATAATTTAACTTCTGTTGCAACTAAAAGAATATTTGCCCCATCATAGCAGGTGCATCTGGGTCATCCTTACTGCTGCTAAACAAACAAGGAGACTGGTTCAGCTATTTACAAGATTTAGCCCCCAGATACTTCAGCTTTGTTCTTACCTTATCCCTGGCCTAAATTCGGGTTAAGTGTCTGGAGTTTACAGCAGGGAACAGAAGAACTTCTGAGACTATTTTATCCAACTGCCTTGTCAATTTTTTAAGGACTGAACCAGGGGACCTTGAGAAGGGATCTACCCAAGGTCATCAAAGAGTTCAGGCCAAGTCAGGACTTCTACTGCAAGAATCTACTACTACAAGAATTCAAAAAGAAAAAAAGAAAAAGAAAAAGGAATTCAAGGAAAGGGCCAGCAGTATAGCTCAGCGGATTAAGGGCTTGCTTAGGGAAGCGCAGGGGCCAGGGTTCAGTTCCTGGCCCCACCTGCTGCACCAGCCCTGCTCTGGAGCGCGCTGAGGCAGCAATGGAGTCCAGGCGCGGTGGTGTACACCTATAATCCCAGCACTTGGGAGGCAGGAAACAGGAGGATCACTATGAGTCTGAGATGCGTAGTGAGACGCTGTAGTAGGAAAAAAAAAAAAAAAAAAGACAAAAAAGTATTCAAGTGAGTCAGGAAGCCCAGACTCGGGCCTCAGTGGGAAACATACTGGGTGGCCTCTGCCATGGGGTAATTATTATCTGTTTTTGTCTTCCCTTGCTTCCCCTGGCAATGCTCTCCACTCTGAAGGCTTAGGGGGTGGGGGCTCCCGTTATGCTGGGGTTTGTTCCCCCTTCTGTACACTCTAGACTTTTGTCCTAATCACATGTATTGTCTCACTTGTTTTACCTTCATAAAAATCTTATCGAGAAACTTTTATTATCTATCTTATGGATGATAAAATTGACAGCTAGAAAGGCTGAATCACTTGCTTAGGGTCACACAAATATAAAGCAGCACTACAAGCAGTGAGTCTGAGCCCAGGCACTCTGCACTTGAGCCCTGGCTTGAGCCCTTTGCTGCTCCATATTTCTTCTTTTTGTATACAATGAGAGCACTGGGCTGGGAGTCACGCAAGAAAGGTCATTTCTAATCATACGCCAGAGCTAAGATCTTACACTGAGATCAGATCTAGGTGTGAATTTTGGCACTTTCTAAGAACAATGTCTTTGCAAATCATTTAGCCTATCTGAGTTCATCTTCTAACATATAACACAGTGACAACAGCTACCTCACAATAAGGTAAGGATTAAACAAGGGGAGTATTTCTCATTCAGCAGTATTCATGGTGCATGGTAATGCCTCACTTGCACAATTCCTCTTTACCTTTATTGGCATTATTTTGTTGTTGCTGTTAGAGACACATTTTAAGTGATGGATGCTGTACCAGGTTTGTGGTTTAGATTCTGCCTGTGGGAAAAGGGAACAAAGGTTCTGTGGACCCTGGCATTATGGGATTGAAAATTTAGAAAGGTTCTCTGATTCCAAAAGATTTATACCCAACAGTTTGCTGTATTTCTGAGCAAATTCTGGACTGCTGCTTCCTGCCCAGCCCCTGGAGTTTACTACGGAAGCTACACCTGTCTTTCCTTGGAAGCTACTGATCTGGGGGTGATCTCCCTGGCTATGACTCAGGCCTGGAAGTGAAGTAAATCCAGGCCAATGAGTCTTGTGTACTCAGTATTTGCAAGTTATGTCCTTCGTCCTCCTGGGAAAATCTTTCCTCAATTCTTGGCTAAGGGCAGAACAGTATCTTAATAGCTAAAAGGCAAAGGTGAATGGAGGAGGGAGATGGTAGGGGCTCTAGGTTGTCCCTGGCCCACTGAAAAGTGACCACAAACACTTGAGAAATGGGTATAATAACTGCATTTTTGAAACATGAAGCCATAGTTTTCTAGGGCTCTAATGTACCTATCACTGAAAGATTCTTTTTATTCTTAGAATCATTCTAGGAAGAACTGTAATTAGAAGTGCCAGATACGATGTAAGATGCTCAGTCAAGTTTGAGTTTTAGGTAAAGTGTTAGGTTTTTTCAGTGCAGAAGTGAAAAAAACAGAATGGAAAGAAGCGGATGGGGAACAGTTTTATTGACATGGAAAAGATTTGAGAGAGCTCCTCTGAGACAAAGGCTGAGGTTTTTATGGGCTTCTTCTAGGGGCAGGGTTTGAGAGGCAGGTTCAGTGATGCCTAAGGAGCTGATTGGGGTCTCCTTAGTGGTGGGGGTGGAAGGTGGGGAGGGGAGGTAGAAGGAAGCTGTATTCAGGACCACTGTGGGGAAGAAGGAGGAAGTGGTCATTGGGAAGATGAGCTGCTGCTTTTGGCATTCAGCCATATTGAATCAGGGCCATGCAAATTTAGCAGTTTGTACTCAGGCTGGAACTTATCACAAAGAATATTTTAATCTAAATAAATCCTATGTAATGCTTGACATACAACTCAAATGATTTATTATTTACTTGAAATTCTAATGTAATAGGGAACCATGTTTTTACTAACCTTAACGGTTTCTCTTAGCAGGAGAGCCATGAGGCTGTCTGTCCCGGTCTTACCACTGGCTCCTGGCACCTAGTCCAGAAGCTGGGACAGTGAGGGTATTCATTGCATTTGGCTGAGGGAGGGAAGGAATAAATGACAGCAGCAGCACTGCAGCACTTCATTTGTCCAACCACTCCCACTTCCAAAGGCTGACCCTGAGAAGACCATCATCTCAGAGAGGTCACATCTAGTCTGCCTCTACTGTCCTTCCACTCTTGAAGACCTGGAACCCAGGACACTAGAGAAGAGAGAAACCTCAAGGAGAGCTTGCTCCATCACTCTTGATTTTACCAAAGAGAAAACCGAGGCAGAGAGGTTTCCATTTCTGGCAGTGTACTATGTGGTCCCTAAAGCCAATTATAGGCCTTCACCCCTGGGGTCCCAGGTCACATCACTCATTCTGTGGGGACCTGCTTTACATTATGATTTGAATTGTGAGTTCCTGTTTTACATGAAATCCTGCTACACTATGAGAAGTAACCTCATTTCATTGGTCTCAGCATAGGTAGTGTCTGACCCAGAGTCAGGGCTTGATGAACAGGAATGAGGAAGACAGTTTTGAGTGGCAGGGCTCATACGAGATAATGAGAAATATATGTAAGTTGTCTGGCTCTGGCCTAGTACTTCATTATTATTCAATAAGTATGTCTGATTGTTGCACCCAAGGCTGAGCGCCACTGTCTGTACCAGCAGCCCCCTGGAATCATAAACTTAACCCAGTAAAAAGAGAAACAAAGTTTAATGAAGGAAGACATTTTATTTGTAAGGAGAAAAAGGAAGGAGGAGAAGAGAAGATAGTTACTCTGATAAGAAAGAATCAGGATTCTGGAAAATTTGAAGCCTCATGAGCCCTTTGTTCCTGGCTGTTTTTTCAGGGGGAGTCAGAGACCCTTCCCCTACAATGTGGAACTTGTCATAACTTCAGGTACCTCTGCCAAACATCATGTTTTTGGTGCTCCATGTGCAGCTTTTTTTCTGTGTTTACTTGTCTGTGAACTATGGTTTAAGGCCTTGTCTTTGAGGTGGGTGGCTATCTGGCGAGGGGAGGTCTTATTCATGGTTAGCTGAGAGTACATCATCCCGGGGTGCAATAGAGCTTGGTGTTGTGAAGGTCTGGAGAGGGAAACTGGAGAATCAGTTCTGAGAAGCAGCACTGCATTACACTCTAAAATGTAAACCCCTCACCATGTTCTCAAAGCCCTCCTAGATCTGGCATCAGCCTGCCTCCTAAGTCCTTGTGTGTTTCTCTTCCTCTTCTTCTTTGTTTCACACACACCCATCTTTCTGTTCCTCAGACTTCTCAACACCATGTCCACCTCCTGGGCTTTGCATTCTCTGTGGTCCTGCTTGGATTGCAGGACCCATACCTGGGTCCTTTGATCCTTCTGTTCTCAGCTCGGTACTATGTTCTCAGAGAAGCTTTCCAGACCACCACAACTAACTGATGCAGCTTCAGCCTGCCATCCCTTCTGTCAGTTTTACTAGAGCAAGAAGCTGTTCTTAATTCACTCTCAAGATCCAGGGCCTCACATAGAGAAGCTACTCTGCTTATGCTAGCTGAGTGAGTGACATTGGGCTTTTGCTAACTGGGCCTCTGAGTCCTATTCTTTAAGATAAGTGATTACAGTAGACTGGCTTCTAATTCTTCTGCCTCTGATCATCATTCAGAAACATGGTTGTTTAGAACACTTCCTATGACATGACAATGGTCAGGTAGGTACCAGTGAATTGGGAGCGGGAGTGCTTATAAGAGAGTTCCAGGGCTGAGAACTCAGAAGGAAAGAGAGTTCTGGTAGATTTCAAAACACTGCCTCAGCTGCAGATAGGTCTCAAGTATTTGCATTCCTGAATAGAAACTGAACCGAGGACATGAAATGTATCTGAGCAAGCCACACCTCCATCTGCGAGCAAGAATTCTTCAGTGTGTCCTTAGAGAATGACACAAAATTATTTTTGGCTAATGCTTCCTCAGAGATTTTGCTTAATCCTCAAGTGCTAATGCAAATAGAGGCTTTTCTTAATTCCTTTACCCTTCACCTGGCTTGAGACGACAATGTTTTTTGCCTATTTATTTAATCCCATTGTAACTGTAAAGAAATCCAAAAACACAGAGCAGTAACACTCAGAATTTCTTGAATCTTTCATGGGAAAGGTCCTGCAGACTTAATTTTAGAAAAGTTCTGTGAATGGATTCCTGAGTTGAGCCTATGAAATGTTTTTCCATTCTGAGAACAGCCACATTGTGCATGCTTGGGCTGTCTCAGGTCTCAAGCAATGTAGATGGTGAGGAAGCCACTAAGGTACTAGGAAGCACAAAGGTGGATTGTTTTCAACTTTAAGATAACAATCCAACATCTGACTCTTCGTTTGGACCACACATACTGCACTATAGCCACACACAATTGACCTCTTCTTGTTCACACTCAGCCTATACTGCCTTCAGGATGGGGTTAGAGGTATAGTGTGCTGCCCTGTATCCCCACATGCTTGAGCCAGGCCCTTAGTCCTGTGTTAGCATTATGGATGTGTCTGTGAGGGGTTTTAATTTTTTTTTTAATGTGTTTAATACAGGGTCTACAGGGTCTCACTACATATGTCAGACTTGTACTGATCCTTGCTTCCTGTTTTTCAGCCTCCCAAGCACTGGGATTACAGGCTTGTGCCACCACACCCAGTCTCATTCACAGTCTCAGGGTGCCCCAAAGGTGGAGCCAGCATTGCAGGGTGGGGATCAAACCCTTAGCCCCTGCATCTGCCTAAGCAGGCACTTTAATCTGCTGAGCTATCTGGCTGGCCTTAAGGGCTTTAATCTTATTCATCCAAAGCCTTAACGTTTTGTATGGGCCTTACAAACAGGGGGGCTTCCACTGACATTTATGGGCTGGGGATACCTATTGGACTGGTTGGGCAATGTTAGAAATGGATTGTTAGAAAAGCTGAAAATAAAAAATCCTTTTGTTCCATGACTTGAACCCACTCTAACCTTACCCAGGTTTCTGTGAGTAGTAAGTAGTACAGCTGAAGTAGTAGAGTCATGCATGCTCACAACTAATATTAGCTTTGAGTTACAGGTCACCATTATGCAAGATGGACTAATGATATCATCTTGTAGTACCTCTTGGGAGGACTAAAGTGTAGTGAAACTGATCAAATGCCATGCACAACATCTGCCAGCTTTTGTCACTGTTGTACTCACTAAGCTGTTTCCCCAACTCCCTTGTAGTTCTCACTCAAGTTTCTATTTTGGGTTTAATGTCATCATCTCAAGGAAGCCTTCTTTCAGCCAGTCTCTTCACTCATTGTCTCCTTTTCATCTCTGGGCCACAGACTTTGCGCACCTTTCCATGGTCTTTGATGGGTTCCATCTCAGACTTTCATCTACTGGACTTTGGAGACTTCCACCATAACTTATCTTTGCTTGCCGAACCCTGGCTGAAGAGTAGTAGTTGGAAATGTCATCATTCCTTTGTCAACAAGGAACTCTGGGTTGTTCTACTATTTCTTTTTATCTGCCTACCCATGCTTGTCTTTGTCTTCCTTCAGGATGAGCATTTCTGTGACTTCGTGGACAACCTCACAGAGTATCAGTCCAAGAACATCTTGGCCACCCCCATCATGAATGGGAAAGATGTAGTGGCTGTGATCATGGCTGTGAATAAAGTGGAAGGATCCTGCTTTACCCAGAGAGATGAAGAGGTGAGCCTCCCCGGGAAGTGCAGGGCGGGTCATGCTAGCACAGTCACGCCCAAGTTTCCTGAACCTTGCTCTTTGGCCTGGCCTCAACTTCCCAACCTGTAAGATGGAGATTCATCTGATTCTCTTTGAAGGAGGTGAGACAGAATAATGTTTCAAACAGTGGGTTTTAGAGTTAGGAGTGGAGGGTTAATTGTTCTATCTCTACAGCTGTTTGACTTGGGCAAGTCACTGAACTTCTCAAAATTTGTTTGCTTATCTGTAAAATGGGGATAATTTTACAGTGTTCACCTTATAGTACACTTGTGATTACTAAGTAGTATGTACAAGTGACTTACCACAGGGACAGCAAGTTCAATATAGACATCCCTCATTCAATGCTTGTTATGGTTATAAGTCCAATACTCATTAACCAGGTAGCTCATTAAAGGAGGAATATCTGTAAATAATAGCTTCTTTAAAATTAATATACTCCATTAATACATTAATATTCTGTATTCTCTGAGTTTTATACTCAGTGCAACATGTTATGAGGTTGTGTTCTATAATCCATTACTGAAATCACCTTTGATGAAGTTTTTTAAACTTTCAGACATTTGCTGATAATAGAAGTGGCCAAAGGAAGGATTTTTCTTCCTTCTCATCTGCTTGCCACATCCTATTTCATTTACAGGTTCTTCTCAAGTACCTCAATTTTACAAATCTAATCATGAAGGTGTTCCACTTGAGTTACCTGCACAACTGTGAGACTCGACGTGGCCAGGTAAGGAGTTTGGCTCAAGAAATGGGAAAGGTATATCCTTTTACTACAGCATTGGGGGGCTTGGGGCTGGCAGAGCCACGCAGTAATGCAGAGGCCTGGGGTACATGGTGGAGTTTCTACCTAGTGACCCTCATGTTATGAGGCAGTGAAAGTTTGTAATGCTGTGTCTCCAAGCATTGTATGCGGCTATTCAATCAGACAGCTTGGATTTGAGTCTTTGCTCATTAAGTAGCTTTTATATCCTGAGCAGGTCACTTATTCTTTCTAAGCTTAGTCTCCCATTTGAAAAATGAAAATAATTGTGGTGTCACCCTCAAAGTTGTGAGATAATATATGTAGGGCACATATACTCAATTAATGCTATTTATATCTGCAATCCTAGGCATTGAACCTAGAGTCTTGTGAAAGCTAGGCAGCTGGGGAAATACTCTGCCATGGGACTACAACCTCAGCATTACTATTATTTATTATTATTATTATTATTATTATTATTATTATTATTATCATCCTATGAGACAAAAAAATGAAAAGTCATGTTCCATGTTCTTGGTCAGTTATTTCACCAAAGCCTGTTTCTCCATCAGCAAAATTGGAATAATTATACCATTTCCTTCTTTGTGTTATGTGAGAGTTAACTGTGCTCTAGTAACTCTGCTAGTCTCTAGCTGAGGTCTCGAGCTGCTGCTTAGCATCTCGAGAATGCTGAGCATACTTCTGTATTTCTTCAGATCCTGCTATGGTCTGGCAGCAAAGTCTTTGAAGAGCTTACAGATATCGAGAGACAGTTCCATAAAGCCCTGTACACGGTCCGTGCCTTCCTCAACTGTGACAGATATTCTGTGGGTCTTCTAGATATGACCAAGCAGAAGGTGAGAAAATCTAAGCACAGACAACCCAAGGGTGAACAGACCTACTGCACAGAGTGCAGGGTCCCATCATGTGTGCTGTGACACAGGGGAGAGGTTGGGAAAATGGGATGATTGTGAAAAGTTTGATACAGGTGTTTACTGACAAGTAAAAAAGGCCATTTTTGCAGGGGAGAGTCAATCTGGGGCAGAGGTGAGGAAAAATAATTGGTACAGTCCTTGGTCTTTTGGAAAATAAAGAAGTGGAAGAAGGCTAGGAGGTAGTAAAGGCAAGTGATAAAGAAGTTGCTATACAGGTTCAAAGTCTAGAAGAAAGTTGCCAACTTTAGGAATGCACAGAAAATGTACTAAAAGTTGAACATGAAACATTTCTATATTTCGTCTTGCTCATGACTCCACTGAAGTGGAGATGGATTCTTTCTGAAGCCCTTCAGAATGACCGGAGGCCAGATTGAAGCCAGTATGGCATCTAAGAAGGTAGAGTTCAGTGTAGGCCAGGAAAGAGTTTCAGTTATGTTTTCCCAAACAAATATTCCTGTTTCTCTTTCTTTATTCTCTTTATCTTCTGGGGATGATCACTTTCAGCCTTGGAAGATAGACTTTGAATGTCTAGATTTATTATTTCTTATTCAAACTCCCAAGGTGCAGGATTACTATCTTCATTTTGCATGCCTTCTTACACTGAGTGTGGTACAAAGACCAAGGTAGACTCTTGAATGTTGAGTCAAATGCATTGCAGAGTGCAGGGTTGAAAAAGACCTTAGTTAAGGGCTCCAGACTTGGCATTTCATGAAAATCTTCTGAGGTGCTGGTTAAAAATTTATGGGCAAGGGGCTGGGGAGATAGCTCTGTGGCACAAGTGCCTGCCTGGCAAGTGCAAGGTCATGAGTTTGAAACCCGGTCCTCAAAAAAAAAATTATGGGCACTATCTTTTTATATTCCACATTTTTAACTTAATGTTTTACAAGCACCTTCCCAAGTCCACACACACATTCTTGTTAATAAGCCTTTATGTTGGAGCATAATGGACACCAAAAGGAAAACTAATTACAGAAATAGTTTCATTCACCAAATTGTCACAAAATGAACATCCCACATCACCATCACCAACGTTAAGAAATGGAACATTAGCTGGCATGGTGGCGCATGCCTGTAATCCCAGCACTTGGGAGACTGAGGCAGGAGGATCAGTGTGAGTTCAAGACTAGCCTGGGCTACAAAAGTGAGCTCAAGGCCATCCTGAACTGCACAGTGAGACCCTGCCTCAAAAAGACAAAAAAAAGGAACATTGTCAGTCCCTCAGAAGCTCCTTTGGCACCCTTTTCAATACCATATAAAACCTCTTTTTTCTAAATGTACCACCATCAGAGCTTTAACACTATATTTTGCCTATTTTTGAGGTCCACATAAATGGAATCATATTAACACATAGTCTTGTGTCTGGCTTCTTTTGCTCAGTATTGTCATACTTATCCTCATAAGATTTGTGCTCTAGGTAGAATCAATACATTCATTCTCACTGTTGTGAAATGTTCCATTATATGAATAAACCACAACACATTAATTATTACTATTGTTGATGAACACTTGAATTTTCAAATTTGG